>OMLF01004243.1:2875-14855 GCA_900302615.1 Holocentrus rufus | reverse complement strand
CTCCCCCCTCCATTCCTCTCATCCCTCTCTCCAGCTGACTTCCACTCCCATGCTGGCCCTACCAGTACCATCCCTCCTTGTCTCAGACCAAACCGTAGCAATAAACCGCCTAATCTCTGGGCTGAGATCTGGTCAGCTGTCACTTTTGTCCAATGTGAGTCCTGTGCACTTAAGAAGTGAAGAGAGGTTTCTGTTGGAGGTTGCTATTTGAAGTTGGGTGAAACTTGATGTAGGATTTAGGATAATGCATTTTTCTCTCTCCCAATCACAGGGAGACTCTTACAGTACAGTGGTGCCTGTGTGTGTTTGGTGGTGGCTGGATTGTGTGGATGATGGGTTTCATTATCATTGATAGGAACAAACATATTAAGGTTATGATCAAATTAGCCAGACAACCTGCATGAGAATGAAGAGTGAATATGCTAGTTTATTTGGTAGATCTGTTGTTTTGCAAGTTCATCCAAGAAAAGGATCCTTTTCAACAAACTAAACCACCCAAGCTTGCTTGCTTGACATTTCTGACCATCAGTATTCACCTATTTATCATTCTTCAAATATCCCATCAACTATGTTTGTTTGACATGGCAAACTGTTGAACTTACTGTGCCAAATGTCAGCCATGGGGCTATGTTCAGTTTTAAAGTGTGAACTGTTGGAGAAGTGAGAAGCAACTAACTTATCATAATTATAAGGACAACTATTAACCTGACTTGGGGATGGGATGTTTCCACAGCTTGTGAGAATCAGCAACTGCAGTTGCTGGATTTTTGCTGTGATGTGTTTTGGCAGCCTGCAGCGCCAACATTACAGGACTATGATGAGAGTAAGGATGACTGATATCCCTTCACTCTGAGTAAAAGGACAGATATTTGAGTAGGCACCACTCTTTGGCTGCCTCTCCTCTGTCCGCACACAAACGTTTGTAACCTATGCAGTTTGTGATATCCCAATCAAAGGTGATATTGTTCAGGCAAAAATTCACCCCCAAAACAGAATTCACACATGACATCCATATAATTTTAGACACTCAAATATCTGAACACAAAACTGGGACAAAGCCTAAGGCTGCTCCACTGACAGTGAATTGGAATCAACTGAAAATGCGAACTAAGAATGTTTTGAGATTTTTGCCTGCCTGAACGGAAGTTTCAAACCAGAAAATGTGCCTATATCACTAACAAAACTACCCCGGGTATTGTCACCATCAGCAAAGATATCCAATTCACTGTCAAAAAGCAGTTTCGGGACTTGTGCTTTGATGTTAACAACCGAGCTGTGGCTCTCATTTACGACGCTGCGAGAAATCTCAAGTGAACTGCCTAAGATCATGTGTGAATTCTGTTTTGGATTTGAGTTTGCCGTTAACCTCAGATGCAGTTCGCAAGAATGGTACAGATGGCTTTCCAGCCACTCCTGCATCTTAGTCTTATTTTTAATAGTGTCTGTTTTGTTCTCTCTTGTGTTATCATGAATGTTTTATGTGTCTGTACTAAGCACCACCAAAATGAATGCATATTGAGAAGCTCTGAATTCTAAGTAGACAACTTTACATCCAGGCCATGAACTGTCGCTGCCTTTCTCTTTCTCAGCTGAACTGATTCATTTAACTGATGATAACCAAGAACAAAAGTGTGTTGGAGATACTTGAATAAAATTCAGTATCGCAACAAGGGGTTCTGTGTGTGTTTGAGTGATTTCAGTCTTCTTTTTTTCCCATGTTTTTAACTTGTCTTCAAAGTCCTGCTTTGATTTTGTGTTTGTGGTTTTCCCTGTCCAAGCTCTGTTTTGTGCTAACACCGATTGGCTATAGGCCGGCTGTGCCCTAGGTTTAGCAGTCTCTAACCACAGTGTGACCAATCATGTTCAAGTTGACTCTACATCTCCATTTTGATGACATGTTTGAGTGGATATGCAGGACGTTACCTAACTACCATGGCTTTCAACTGAAGCATTTGAATTACGGGTATCCATATATTTAGATGGGTTTAAATGGTTGTGATAGCATGACATAGAATCTCTACAGGCCCACCAATGCAACCATGTACCTAAAGTTATCCTGTTTACATAGCAGGAGATATATTTTTGTGTCAGCTGTGTAACTGAAATGTCTCATACACTGTCTCCATAATATTTTAAATCAGATTTAGTCCAGTTCTATATTCATCATTGGCCACTTTATTCAGCTCTGTATGCCAAGCATTGGCTCTAGGGAAATAAAGCATAACAGAAACTTGATCTTTCAGCGTCCTGCACTCTTAAAGTATAAATAGAGTGTAATTAACGTCACCGCTCCGGGGCAGCGGTGGAGACAGGGCCACTTCTCCGGCTAATTTTAGGGACCTTTCACCCTAGCCTCAGCTCTGAAAACGGGAATACTGTAAGTCTATACAGTCAGGCAGGTCACGGGGTGATTGGCAGAGACAGTGCTCAGACAACAGGCACTGCCTTGCTCTCTGAAAAGGAAACAAATGGTATAAGCTCATTAAATGTAAAGAAAACTAGAAATATTATTGCACATGCCACAGTTTAGGATACTTGCGCTGCTCATGCCGTTGTCACCCTGTCAGCGAATGAGTTAAATCTGGTTGGGCAGCAGGATGGCAAAGTGAGTAGGTAATCTCCTCAAAGTGGAAGGCTGGGGTTCAAAGCCCCGCAACAGGCATCCACCCTGCTGATGTGTCCTTGAGCAAGACACCGAATCCCTCCCAGTCCCAGGGGTGCTGTTGTACAAGCTGACCCTGACCTCTGACCTTTCTCTGGAAGGAGGCAAGTGACTGTGGCACTTGCGAAAGATTGAAATGTCGCTGTCTGAAGCAGACACGGAGGTGGGGCAGTCACCAAGAAGTGCATCACTCCACTTACAAAACTTTTATTTGTGATGGTTTTAATGGAAAATTTCATCTTCATAGGATCTACATGATTTTAGGGACCGTGTCAAAAAATATATATATAAATAAATAAATAAAAAATCCATGCAGAAATACTGGTGGTGAAATACAATTTTCCTGAGCAAAAACAGGCATGGACCTCTTGTGTTCAGTACTTACAACCTCAACAAAACGTGACTTCATATAATGGCGATTTCCCTTTACTCCACTAGGTGTCGTTATAACAAAGAATATCCTGTAGAACCAGCTGCTTTCTGCCATGAAGGCCCTTGAGACACAAAAACTGCAGCTTCCAATAACGATTAGCCCACTATAATTTAGAATAAGTAACAGTAATAGTGGTAATTTAATCTTACCTCACTTTATGTTTTATCCAATAATTTGTGTGAGAAAGAGTGAGACAGAGTGAAAGGGTGACAGAGAGAGAAATGGAGAGAGGGAATGAGTGGCACTGCATTTTATCAGCTATCAGAGGCAGGCCTTGAATATGCATGCATGACTATGTATCTTGGTGAGCAGAAGTCTAGGTAGGCAGACAGTGTTGCTGACGCTGCTCTGCAGAGTTTGTGTTTGCGAAGGGCTGAGGGCGAGCAAAGATGTTAGGCTAAAGGCTTCTTCACACTGTCCTGAAGCACTGTGTCAGGCTGCAGCACCAATCCCTGGCCTAATAATTTGTGAAGTGATGTGCTTGTGGCAGTGGTCTGTTGTAGGACTCATGCATCTTGACCTATATAAGACAAAATGATTTGAAAATATTTGTCTGTATTAGATGATAATTTCACTTTTCAGGATTTAAAGGGAGAAGAAACTGCCTTCTTGAGACCAAAAAAAAATGGGATCATTAGTCAATATTCTTGCAATTTGCTTGTAAGGGCCTAAAATGTGTCTGTAGAAGGCCTTATCAATAACGAGTTTGTAGTGACTTCTTTTTTTGTATTGTTTTTGTCTCCTATAGTAAGCCTGTTACTGTTACTTCCATGGGGTCTTTTTGTTCTTTTTTCCTGCCCTTTTGTAATTTATCACTAGGCTACTTGTTTTTTTGTTAAGGATTAATAGTACTCTGGCTTGGTATTTCTGCCAACTGATATAATTAGATCCACATCATTAGGATTTTATAGAGATTCGATGTGCTTATCTTCCTTTTAGCCCCAGGGGATCACTCTGTAAAATCAGGCACCAATACAGACCATATGACCAACCTGCATCAGCAGCTGCCTCTTATACACCAGTGGTCCAGTGATGGGGTTGGGGGGTACAATGTTAAAATAAATTGATAGATTAATAAATAAAAAGGGCTTTTAAATACCACAATTCATTTTCTGAGTCAGCTAAGCTACAAGTAATCCAAACATTGCATAAACTTGAATTTTTTTTTTCTCTGTCCATATGGTCAACTAGCTAATCCATTGAGAGATGTTCAAGATTGTTGAGTTGGCTCCACTGCCTCCTTTCTTTTCTGTCTACTGCCCTTGCAAAACTGCTCGGAACAACCCGTGGACAGAAACAGACAATCCACATGTTCTGGGTTTCCATCCTACGGACTCTGCAGGCTCTAAAGGTACAGGAACTTACTCGTCAGCGCCTCAGGTGAGAGCAAAAGTAACCACCCTCTGGGTCCTTCACAATTAGTTCCAGTGGCTTTATGAGCTAACATGACAATTGAGACAGGTAACGGAAAAATTGGGAAATCGATCATATATGGGGACAATAACGAACAATTCTCCAGTTTACATTCTGGGAGCTGTCAAAGGCGAAGCTTTCAGGTAAAAGGTAAAAACGTCTGTTAGCTACTAGCTAGCTAACATTGCTGTCTGAGCCATAGAGTGTATGAAGGGTCTGAACCGAGACCCTGTATGTCTGCGCTGTGGATCACTACTTTGGAGTAAGAGAAGCAGAGTAACCTGTTTCAGGTAATATGAAATGTTTTTAGATACTTTTTATAACTTGCAGGACACCGTAGCTAGTTATCTAGTTCATGTTAATGTATTTGCAAAGTCAATTATATTTTACAGTTAGCTATAATTTTTCAATACTGTTCGGATATTGGTGAATGACGTTAGAGATGAGATTTTGTTTATTGATTGATCAGATCGGTTTTATAGTAACACCATTTCCCCAGTAACCAAAGTTAACGGGTGATTTGCAACAATGTCGTAATGTTCGATTTTATGAAACGGCTTAACCAAAAAGTAATGCCTTTTTTTAATTCGAGTTTTGGAATTTAAAGGGTGCAGCGTCATTACAACAATGAATATGGTCTAGAGCATCTTGATTTGATTAAAACCTCCTACATGTTCAATTATTTTGTGGTGAGGTAACCAGTTTGTCTTTCTCCCTACAGATTGATGTAGAGTTCATTGCTCTGGTGTCTTGATTCTGGGAAACTGATGGAGTTGTGCGGAGTGTCAGCCACTCAATGCAGTTGGATAGTCCACCTGACTCCCTTCATGTTGATGTAAGAACAGCTTGATTTTAAAGGATCATTTCACCCAAAATACAGTAAAACTTTTTTTTGGCTACTCAGGATGCTGTTTATAAAGAAATCTGCCATCATAACAGCTCATTGATATTTGTTTAGTGCCACTCAAGGCACCAAGACTATAAGAAAAACTCAACAGCTGTGTGGCACAGTTGTTCAGGATAATTCACAAATATCATTATGAAATATGGCTGGCAACTGCTTCTCCCATATAGAAGGAAGTAGGCCAGCAGTGATGGATATAGTTTAGATTTTATAGATTCCAATGCTTGATTGATATCAGCATAAAAATCAACAAATCAGCACCTTAACAATTGATATATTGTATCAAGAGGTCCCATCTAATTCCTGTACTTAGTTGGCTGTGTGAAGCTGTCTTTTTTTTTTTTTCTTTTACCCCTAACAAATGCTGTCAAGCTCTTTTGCATTCGGGTGATGGCAAACATATTCAATCCTTGCCAAATCATATTAAAACTATTTGTATAGAAATCATTCCATGTAGGAGGAAAACAGTTCTATTGTTGGTTGTGTGAACTGTTCCTGTAATCTTTGTTAAGGAGTGAGATAGAGTGGTGAGACAGAATAAAATTAAGTTTTTAGCATCGCTAGGAAAGAGTGGTGACTGTCGGAACCAATAAGATGAGAACTTATTATCCTGTCAAATTACATAAGCATGCCTCCATTTTGTCTTCCGTTTGACAGCTACAATTGTGACACAGTTTGTTCTTTCTTTTTTTATTTATTTTTGTTTTGTCTTTCTCATGGTCTGTTGTAATGCTCACACATCGACTGTTTCATGTCATGGAACTGAGGTACTGATATTACATTCATTAAAAAAATGTTTTGTGTTACAGACCTCCAACCAAACAAAAAAAATGATCCCTCCAACTTCGTCAACATCTGTGAGACATTAGAAGGCATACCATCATCAAAACAGTCCAAACGTTTCAGTGAGACACTTCAAGATTCTGGTACGGTCTTTTTTTTTTTTAATAGTGATGTGGAATGGCAAGATAGTAGCCTTAGTTAATATACATTTATTTGGGTTTTTTTTTTTTAAGACTATGGGCAGGCAGAGTTCTTTGGATTATGAACACAGAGGAGAAGACTTGAATAGCAACAGAACACTAACAAACCTAATTGTTTGCAGCATTAGGTTTCCAAAACAGAAGCAAGTGCTAGAGGTCTGTTCAAAATACCTAATTTTTACCCTCATAAAAAATAGGAGCTAGCTATTATGGACTTTGTAGTATAGTGCTAGGTTTGTTCTGATGATGGTAAGACCTCTTGTTGCCCAGAAATCAAGCTTTAATGCCTGTTTTCAGAAATTCACTCGCTGTATCTGCTTTGAGTAGTAAATGTTTTATCAAAAAAATGTGTTTTCAGTATACCGTATGCAGTTTGATGTGTGCAGCCTCGTAGTATAACACAGTTACTGTCTGCCATTTGTCTGCTGTGTTGAATATCATTCTTTGTGTGTCCACTGCGACACATATAGAACAGTAGAATGTATGATTAATTTTTTAGACTTAGATTATATAAGATCAGATCTATTACATTTTTAGACTAGTGTATTTTGGGTCTATGCTGTATACAGATACATTGTTGTGGAAAAACACCCAAGAGTTTGACTTGCCTTTATACCTGTGTATACAGTGAAGAGGCCATTAAACATGATATGATTTTGATTTCATTTTAAGATGAGTCACCGTTAAAATAAAACCATTGCCCTCCTTGTTATTCCTCTTTCCCACCACTTGGGAGTCAGGGAAGGATTTTGGATTACTAAGTCATGGTGTTAATACGGATTTATTGTAATATCTTGAGGACAGACATGCAGTAATTGATTGTTTGATGTTTAGGCTTGCAGTTCAGTGGAGGAAGCTGTGGACTTAGTGGACGTGGGTTTTCGAATCACCGCTGAAGAGGGTGGTGGTGAATGAGAGCCGCTGGCCAAGGACATTGTTGATGTTACTGCGATACTGGAGAAGCACATTGTGCCTGCAGAGCAAAGAGTTTGGGTTTTCTTTATCCCCCTTAAAATAGACTGTCCAGATGGACTGAAGTATGCTCTCAAGTTGAATCAGAAGATTATCATGGACGCTGGCAGGGGTACTTGTTCTGCTAAAGTTTCTGCACTGCAAGACGCTTCAAGGCTTGGCACAACCCTGACTGGATACATACACTTTATATGTCAGGCACAGCCACTCTTTGGTGCAGGACAAACCACATAACCTAACATAAGTTTCATTTCTATGCCGTTGCTCAGTTGCTTTTACACTCTTGCACACTTTCAAACACTTCACACTCTTGCAAACTCTCACTCTCTGTCGCACTCTTGCACACACAGTCTTGCTCGTTTCACTTGCACTCTTGCACTTTCACTTTTGCATGCTCACATTCTTGAGATCGCTCTTGCACACTTAAATTGTTTCACACCTCACATGCCCACTAAAACGCACAGTATTAAACAAATGCTGCTATTCAAAATTCACATTCTTTGTGTTTTCATCTTTAAGCCTTCACAGGTTTCAGTCCACTGTCGACCACAGAAAATGCATTCTGTAGAGATGATGAACAATGTTATATAGAGCTTTTTTGTTCATTGTTCAAGATGCTGCTACTTGAAAATGTTATTGAAACTGCACTGACATTTTTAGACACTTTTTTAAGGCTTTTATTTTTCAAATAAAGTGCATTGATTTTTAAATGTATTTTACTCTGAGTTCTTTTTAATTGTGTTGCCTTGTGGTAGCCTGAAGTTTTATCGATCATTGTTTTTTCCTTATAAACAGCTGATTTATATCAAGCAGTCATACAGCGCATTATATTTGTGGTCAAAATAACACTTTTTAATGTTCTTTTTAATCTATGTATATGTGTGGTTATCTTGTTTACTTACAAACAGTTGGATGTTAAGTTATTTACTTGACTTGGCAAATTATACCATTCAAGGTATTGATCAAATCTGATTGCCAGTCAGGTCAACTTTCAATGAAAAAGTAACCTGGCACCCTTAAAATATACTGACATAACAAGATCGATGCTTGAATTTTTTAGTTTGTGCATCTAAAGATCATACAAATTTGTTGGGTTTGATTTCTAATTTCCTGTTGTTCCAAATTAGGCATTTACTCCACGCAATTTGAACCAAAAGCTTGTTGTTTGAACTTGATATATTAAGTCTGAGTAAATCGTTTATTATCTTTAGATTAGTGAGCTAGACTCACTGAAATGTATAAAGAACTGGTGATCTTTAATTCATGTAGCTAAATATTTTAAGGTAGCCAGGTGACTTTCTTATATTTATTTATTTATTTGTTTGTTTGTTTATTTATTTAAATTTTGGGGGCCAATCTGTTTTTACAGTGCAGGTGGTAACGGGGGTGAGGGGGGATACGGTTGCTATTGGAGATCTTGACTGCATCACGTCATGTGTAAGGGAGGGGGAGGGCTCCGGTGTGTGAGATAGAGAGGGGAGGGGGAGGGAGCGAGGAGGAGAGGCGAGGAGAGGAGAGGAGAGAGGAGGGCATTAAGGAGGAAGGCAGGGAGTATCAATGACATCAACCAGCAGTATCTGAGGCTGCCCGACCAGCAATGCTCTCCCGACAAAAGGGCTGAAGAGCAGCCGTGACCGTTTCGGTCCCGAGAGGTCGACAGGACAGTCGGAGACACCGGCGATGTGTGCATGCATCCTCCACCAAGGCAGACCTTTCTTTGAGTGGAGCTCCGCTGTCACTGGATTACCTTTATCCTTGCTGTTTCCGAGGAAGCTTCCAGCTGCAAATCCACCCACATGAATCTACCAGACAGTAAAGAAGACGGAGCACTTCCTACCAAGGTAACCTAATACAGATCATCCTCATCCATAGAGTAAAATGTTTGCAGCCGTGCACCCCACCCAAATCGTTTATATTCACACAGCGAATAACCCTTTTGGCAGCTAATGGGGCAGGAGTGTTCCCGGGATGAAATTTCACCGTGTATGTCAGGAGCAGGAGTCGTGCTCTTTTCATCCCAGGCTCACTTTTGACTTTGTTCTCCTCGTTTTGGTGAATTGGGGAGGCACACCGCGGGCTTTGAGCAGATCAGGCTGGTTGGCAACAGCGCTGTGAGTGCGCGTCCCCCTTTCACCCCCTCCTTATTGTTAGCAGGGCAGCATGAGGGACCCCAGCAGACTGGCAGAGCCTTTGTTCCTCATTCACTCATTAAAACGGCTGGTTATGATGGCTTTTGAAAGTCAGCTCTAGGCATAATAAGCACGGATACGACTCTCTCATGATTCACACAAACATCTCAGTGTTATTTGTGGGCAATCTAATACTTATGCAAAATACCAACCTTTATAAAGAGAGAGCCATTAATTGTGTTAAGGATAGGTGTATTAGGAATTACTAACCCTGTGTTTCTCCAAACCCCTCTAGGAATATAACACCAGCATTTGCCACAATAGATAAAATATTCCACTAAAGTACAAGAAGGTCATAAACTCACAGCCGGGTATCGCAGACACACTTTAAGTTCCTATAGGAGTAATATATAAATTATTAAAGTGATTTTTCATTAGGGAGGACACCAGGTGGCCAGGCGGATGGACTTATGTAGCTAGACTATTTTCCAGACAATGGATTGGCTGCGCCTATAAGACTAAGCATCTGCTTCTCTCTGGTGTTTCTTAAAACATGCCCATCTATAGGTTATGTAGGCACTGGTCTGTAGCCTATTTTGCAGCCTATGTTGACCTCTCATGTGTTTGTAATTGCACGCAGTAGGATACACTATTAACACAATCACTCATGCTTAAAGGCATGGTGTAATTTACAGATACATCAGATTAACCAGACAAATATTCAGAGGGCTGTTTGCTTGTTTGGGTTTTAATCTTGTACGTTCTAATTGTCTATTTAGGTTTTCTGTATTTGCGTTGCCCACAGCAGCAGGACGTGGCCTGTGCAAACTAGAAAATCACACTGTCGTGGTGAATCCATGGAAAGTCCTCTTTCCTCACACAGATGGGAAATTTTCCCCGGGGCACCTTGTGTTTGCTGGTTATTGTTCCAGACCATTTCCACATCCCTAATTATTTTAATCAGTCATTTTAACACATGGATTCATTTCGGTTGTACACCCCAAGCTTTTTTTTTTTTTTTTGGGCATGTGCAGTTTCAGCTCAACTCCCTGCCATCTAGGAGAGAATCCCATAGGCCCTCTGCATCTTCCATGAAAGGTACAAGGATCTAGATATCGGCATTACTTTGACAGGGAAAAGTCATTATGTGGCAGTCAATGAATTCTGCTGGCAAATTCTCTCTGTCTCACTTTCTGGGAAGCGGATCAGATTTGTGCCTCCAGAGATGCACAACCCCACAGGTATTCATCCACGCAATGTTAGGAGCAGTGGCTTATGAAACCAGTGCTGGCATGTACTCCCCTGCATAGCATTTCATAGGGTTTAACCGTAATGGTTCCCTGCTCCTTCTTAGCAAAAAGCACTTCAGTGTCCATCCTAACTGAATATGCCGGATGACGCGTATTCCCAGTAGGCCAGCTTTAGTTTCACGTCAGACAGCTTATTGAACTCTTTCTCTCAGATTCTTGCAACAGCACTACCCAAACTGCTCCGCTCTGTACTTCTTTTCTCTCTCGCTCATGCTACAGCGTGCAATGTCCGTCCACAGATTTTGTTAGAAACTCTGCACCCCCACACCCCTGCCCCCATTAGCTTTGTTGCACCAGTCAGCTTGAGGGAGGGAGAAAACAAGGCACAACAGCTTGGATGCTGCACACACAGCCACCTACAATACAAGGAGGCAGAAACTTTAGTGTTGCTGAGGTATTGATATTAATTGACCTTTTCAAAACCTTCTCAACAGTGAGCTTTGGTTTCTTCTAGCCTCTTTTTATTCAGAGGGAGTACTGCGGTCGATGATGTATGATGTATGCAGAGTATGCCTCCTTCTTTTTATTGGGCATGAAATAAACTCACTTTTTAGCTTAACTTCTCCTGACTTGCATAGAATTGTAGGGCCACAGTTACCTCATCCATAGAATTACACCTACATAGGCTATCTTTTGTCTATATTATCTATATAGATAAATAACCAATGTAGATAGGTCATTTATATTTGCTTTGTTGCAGGCGTTTAAACTACTGCATTCTGAATATATGCATAATATATGGTTTTAATTCCAAAACGCTATCTCTGTTTGGGGGAAAAATGCCACCTGAAATTCATCTGGCAATATTTCAAAATGCTAAATGTTTCTGTCCCCGAACAATAAACTTGTATAAGCGAATAATAACAAATAGTGTGCTTAATTTGCATGCCAGAATATAGGAGCATGGGTATCTTTTTTCTTTTGCTTTCTTTTTCCTTCTCCTTTCTTTTTTTGTTTTTAATGGTGGATATCTCATTTTGGAAGGAGCTGTTCTGATTAAAGCTTCTGAAGCCTGGGCTGCCTCTGTTGCAGCGCTCAGTATTATAGTGAGCCAGGCCCAAATAAACATGCAGTTTTCAACCAGGAGGTCATTTTGCAAGTGTGTGTGTGTGTGTGTGTGTGTGTGTGTGTGTGTGTGTGTGTGTATGTGTGTTTGTGTGTGCGCATGTGTGAG
>OMLF01004241.1:2606-19799 GCA_900302615.1 Holocentrus rufus | reverse complement strand
GAGACGATCCCGTTCCTCCTCTCAGGGCATCGCTCAGTATGCCATGGAGAATTTTATGGCCATTTAATAATGAAAATATATGACGGCAATATATAAATGTATAACACTGTGTGTGGTAGTTCTGATTCTTCCTGTGAAATGAATGGGAATCTCTAACATTATGATTATCCCATTTTTCTCTTTTTTTGGCAGGAACATGATTCAATATGAACACATAAAAGCCCTGGTATGCTAAAACATTCACAACAACAAAAAAACACCCAGAAACAGAGGCTCTGTGTATTTGAGCTCACACAAAGCTTCCTGTTAATGAGTTTCAGTTGTCTGATTTCAGGCAGTGATCTTTGTAAGTAGCATGATCATTATATCAGGTACTATCTCTGATTTTGCAACATCTTCTGAAGAGAGCAGCATGTCCTAACTCCACTTTTTACTGTGAAAATCGACTTTCAGAATATTTGAAAGAATCTGTCTCATTGATCTGTAGTTGATTTAATTCCCTGAAACTCTTTTCTGGTAGCAGAAAACAAGTCGAGCAAAACAGAATCAAAAGAAACTAAACAACAGGGCAAACCCGACGACCACACATGCCTTGAATATTTCATTTTTTACACTTTTTTTCTGCCCCCCCACTTTTAAAACAGCCTGCGTGTCAAATATTTGTGTACGCAGCTCGCTGAAAGGCTTAGAGAGGACAGCAGTGAAATCTGGTCCTGTCTTAAAAGACTCTTGACTCAATCATTTTTCTTAGAAAGGTGTGGCAAGATCTCCTTATCCTGCATAATTGGATTTGGTGAGTGAGGACAAAAGTATTAGTTTACTCTGCCGGGGCATGATGAAATTCACTCGATAAATAAATAAATAAATAAATGCGTAAATACATAAAGGCAGAGGGAGAACAGCGCAATCGGAATAATGGAAACCTTGGCAGACATCCTGGTGCCAGTGTTGTGTGGACGCAGTAGGAAAACGGCCCATTTCCCATTGCTACCCACTTGCAAAATGACAACTGTAAACGACCATGCATCTGTGATGTATATCAGCCTTCATGACATTTCGTGTCAATACTGCCTGAACCGTTGGCATTATATCTCATTGTACAAGACATTTATAATGGCAGTAAGTGTGGATGATGACACAAAACCCTGTCAAGCTTGAACTGGGTCAAATGTCACTGCCAGGTCACTTTCTAGGTCCTTTGTTTGTTTAGCTGGACTTGTAGTAAGCGACGGTTTGACCGCTGTGACAGAACATCAGTTTGTCTGGACACTGCAAACCAGTGACCTTTTCATTTTCATTGATCGTAAATCTCCTGCTTTCCCTGGAGGTTTCTATGGAGGAAGGAGACGCCGGTGGTGTTTTGTTAGTAGGGAGACATCATTTTCCCTCGGCCAAGGGCATAGACAGAATGGTCAAATGTGTTTTTTTTTCTTCTTCTTAGTCGTCCCATTGAATCTGGCGAGGAGGAAAATTCCTGCAAGCCAATCTTTCACTGTGGCCTTAGCTGTAATGGATGTGCAGCGGCCAAGGTAGTACCTGTGATTGAAGGGGTCGGTTCAAGACAGCAATGTCTTTATCTTAATGAAAAGAGTCTGGCAGCTGATGGCTCGCTGCCTGAGGTCATGTGGCTCAGGTTTATACAAGGTAGTTAAAAAATGTCATCCAGGCAACAAGCTCTCCCAGGTAATCCGTTATTTTATGCACAGCCCTCATGGCATCATTTATGGTGAGATAAACAGTTCAAGCGGTCAGTGTTTTCAACGTGTCTTTCAATATCCCTGTTGCTAGTGAACAAAATGTTTCTCATTTTTAAGTCGTTTCAAATACAACATACGGTAGCAATAAAGCCTCAGGCAGCTTGCAGCTGTAGCTTGTATGTGTTCAGTTTTAGACGCCACCAATTCTTGCATATGAATATGCTAATAAAAGAGATAGTGCCACTGGCTGTTTCACAGCCGCGCAACACCTCACCTTCGGGAGCACTGAATCAGACAGCTGCAGTTCGGCTGCTGTCAGCACAGACTTTGATTGGTCCTGAGTTCAGGAGTGACCGTGATACATTCAAAAAGACCTGAGGCTTTTTCTGCTGAGTGAAAAACTCTCTTTCCATCCCTGTGTAATGAGGCATGAGTGCTGAAATTGCCACTGGAAAAAAGCTCTCAATTGATGGAAATGCCAATGTTATTCTTGTCAGGGACAGTAAGTCTGGTTAAATCCTTAAATGTCTAACACTTACCACAATCCTCACACTGCTTCACATTCACTGATAACTTATGTAAACTTATGTCATATAAGGCCTGAAGCCCACTGGCCTTATTTGACCTACAAGACCTGGTTTCAGACGCCCACACTTGACCCATCAGGTTATTAATGGACCATATACACCTGCAGTTAGGTGGCCTTGATTCCTAGAGGTCATCTCTCCTTCTTACTTACTGTTTTTTTTTCATTAACATCACACAGTCACTCCATTACTGTGTGAACAGACTTAAATTTAAGTTGTTTGTGCGCGTGGTCCAGATGCCTGGGTTAAAAGCATCCGTGAGGCAAATGAGGGAGAAAATGCTCACTGAGTGGTTTTGCAGAAGCTGTCTCATCTGCTCCTCTAGGTGTTTATTGTCAACCCCTACCCTTTACCACGGAAAAATAAAATATTCCGCTTCACGTCGGAGCAGTTAATGACAAGAGCTTAATATTTTGTGCTTCTGTGTTTCTGATTTTCTGTATCTATGAGTGATTAAAATGATTGTTCACGAACCAAACTTCACAAATGTTTTTTTCCACTGAAAACTTAAAAATTCATTCATTCCTGCTTTTGTAGCAGTTGCCATAGAAACAGTCATGCATTCCCATATGGGGGGTGCAGGGTGGGCGCATATTTCAATGCATACTGAATGCATCGGCTCCAAACAAAGCATTTAATCAAAAGCTTCTGCATGACAGTCACATGCACTGGGAGGTCATTGGTTAAAGAACTGATTACAAGGAATTTTTCATGAACATGCATGACCACGAAGCAGTTTTAATGAAATACCATACAGAAGAGAGAAAGCACACATCAGATAAATCTATCTTCTTGGAATATCTGCTGGTGTTAATGTTCATGGCTGCCAATGCACTTGACATGAAGGAGGAAGGTAATGCCTAACATAACTGCCAATAAGCATGGCGCATCTTTGCTATTAAATGTCAGAATCTATTTCATTTACTGTCAAGAGTCTATCTGAAGCATTTAGCCGGATGATAGCTGAAGTCAAAACTGAATCTACTACATTGGGAGACCACACTGGGTGAATTGGGTCAGCCTGTTCAATATAAATAAAGATCTAGAATAACCAACCGCATATACCTACATCCTTATCTCTAAAATTGCACCATAATCTCTTGCATTTATGACTAAAGCATCGCTAATCTCTTTAATCATTGTGATTTAAAATTCATGGGTAGATCAACAATTAAGACCTGCCTCCAGCGAATCAATGAGACCTAAACCTGGCTGGGATGTATTTCAATTTTAAGAAGCTTTTCAGCGCATGGCATCACAGCCCATACTGATGATTTCTTTGATAATTTAATCATGACAATCCAAATAATAGACTAAAATGATGCCTTATATTCATTCTTCTCTCAGTGTTAATAATGCATCCTCCTATTTCAAGGAAATGTATCCGTTCACCCCGATGACAGGCTCACACTGCAAAGCGTTCTTCATTGCCCGCCACTTTCCAACCATCCAAATGCCAGCAACAATAATGCATTTCACATGGCTGTAATTATTTCCTGTCCAAGCTTCAATATTTAGCCCTCCTATTCATGAACACACACACACACACACACACATACACACCACTCTCCAGATAGTGCTTAATAAACCCAGATCCACAACCAATTTCCCTCATTTACCATATTGCTGTGAACTGACTGGTGGCTGTAAAGCGCAGTATACTGCCGCACCTCCACTTGAGCCTCAGGGCTTGAAAACAACTCATGGTGGCAGGACACACAGAACGCTTAAAAATTAATATTCAAGCACTTTATCAACGAGGGCAAAGAGGAGAAGAGAGAAAGAGAAAGAGAAAGTGGCTGTATAAAATTTGACGGGGGATAAATGAATTCTCGCTGCTTGTCTTTATGGTTTTATGGTTATTTTGATGGCTGCAGGTTTTAATAAAGCCCACAAAGAGATTGTTTCTAAACTGCATGTGAACTCAGTCTTTCTGTCACGATGATGATTGAACAGTGCACATGCTTTATTTTGACAGATAGATCATTTAACCAGACAGCTATTTTCATTTTCTGCAGAATTGTCTTCTCTTCTCTTGTCTTCAATTATAACAAAACGAGCAGACCTGACAGTTTCCTCACAAGGTAGAATATCTCACTTCTGTATTGAGATTTGTCATTTCCAGAGAAAGTCCAGGTAAGGAGATGGTTTCCTGCCTGCCTGCCATGTTTCCACCATGTACATGTGTGAAAAGGGCTCACGTGACTGACTTTAACAGATCTTCCTCCACACTTGAAGTCTCTGGGGATTCTGGGGACTGAGAGATGGTGGGAAAGGAAAAAAAAACAAGAATAGGTCAGCAAGCCAAGCTGCTGTGGATTGCGAATGTAGCACACATCCAATGAAGCAAAAGTAACCTGCCTCATTTATTCTGTGGGAGGAGCAGATGTTGGCCTGAGGTTTGCCGTCTCTGCATCGAATCTCAAAAGACTGGGGATTGGATGTTTTTTTCTTAATGGAGATTGAGCCATCCATCCTCCTCAAGCGTAGATCTGTGACACATACAGTGAACAAACAAGTAAACACTAAGCGTGCTGCCCTGAATGAATGATGCGGATTTGTTACGGGGCAATGAGAAGAAAATATGTTACCTCATGCTTCTTGAATTTATATGGCAGGGAAGAAGCGGCGCCATTCATCAGCATCCAAGATACTGTCTTCTTCTGTTTCTTGTCAGCAGACTAGATGCTACAAGCCATTTTCTGCCACCCACCATTTGAAAAAAAAAACTAAACTGACAAACTACAACAAGAAAATCGAGTATTTTTTTACTGAGTATTGTACATGACAGTTCAATACTGGGACGCCTCCCCTTAGGCCAATTAGTGCATTATTGAAGGATGCACCAATAAGACGCATCATTCCACCGAGTTTTGTCAAAATGGTATCAGTGGTTTCCAGTATTATTGAGAGAGACATCGAGGCAATCGAACAAGTGTCGCAGCCTCAGAGCAATCCATACATCCATTTCCTATACATTGCTAATCAGGGTTACGGAGGGTTGAAGCCTATCCCAGAATGCACTGGGTAAAAGGCAAGGAGGAAAACCCCAGACAGGTCGCCAGTCTATCATAGGGTTAATACAAAGACAAACACACTCAGACACAATCACAGCTATGGGAAATTTAGAGTAATCAATTCACCACCGAGCCATTGTGCTGCCGCACCCATCTCAGAGCAATGAGTGTAATTTTAAAAATGCCTAAATGGAGCGATGAGACGCATCGTTCCTCCTGCATTGTGGGAAAATCCGATCCGCTGTGTTTGCTATATTGTATATTGACTCTTAAACAAATGCTGCACTCCAGCCCCCCAGTCAGCACTATTTAAAAAAGCCAGAATAATTCAAAGATACATATTTTTTTCCCTAAAGTTTTGTGAAACTTCGATAAGTCCCAGGCATTGTGCGTTATGTTCACACAAACAAAAGAAACATTGTAGCAGCGCCTCAGGCCAATCAGCGCAGTCTTGAAAATGCAAAAAAGAAAACAAACATCACTCCCCCAAGCTTCGCCGAAATCCAATCAGCAATGCGCAATATGTCGCATGAGACGCACAGACAATCAAACAAATTTGGTGGCGTCCGTCTTCGAGCAATCAGCGCAGTTTTGAAAATGCAGCAACTTCGTCTCCCACAGAGCGATGAAACTACATATTTTCTTTTTTCTCATCAGGATCCCCGTTCTCAAGTTTCACTTCAAAGACGAATCACAGCAAACTAGTGTGACAATGGTCCTGAGACAGTCATGAAGGAAGAAATGCACAAAAGGCCAAATCCGGCCCTCTGATTCGGGAGTGACCACACCTCTCAAAATGATGTGATTCCGACTTTTGTCATTATCCCACCCGTTTTTCCACCTCTCCCTCCATTTCCTTTCATCTCCTCTCTCATCTATCTAGTTGCTATGTGGAGCCTTAACTGATGCCTCTCTCCCACTCCTCTATCTAATTATATTCTGTGTCTGCCTTTCACTGATTTTCACCAATTTCCTCTGTGCTGCCTATATATGCTGCCGAGCTGAAAAGAGAGCCCTGCTCCGTTGAGGCAAACAAGAACAAGAGCCTGATTTCAAAGGGAAGCGCTGACTTGTGTTTTGAAAAACCATAATAATTATTCAGGACGGGCTTTATTCCCGTACTCTGTTCTTATGGATATGGGATGGATCTAATTGTATAGCTTGAGACTTGTTCATACAACAATATATGCACATGCCATTACATACCATATAGCCCTAATTGTGTTGTTTGTTCACAAATTGAAAATTTGCAATCAGCAATTGATACAATATAGAGCATCAATATTTCATATGCATGGTGTGATCGAGGAGGGGATGTTACTGTGTATGCTGTTTGAAAGTTGCTCCGAATTATTGTAATGCAGCAGTAATAGGAGCACATATAAAGAAAAAAGACATTAAGTATTCCTCCTCATTATCAGAAGTCTTATAATAGACATGGGACCATGGGAAGAGATTCAGACAAATTACACTTTTTTTTTCTAAACAGTTAACAAAGGCTAAACTGGTCTCATGGTGGCCAATTTTAATGATATCAGATATAGCACCCAGCAGTTTGATGCTAAGGTAAAGCCAAACCAGCCATCATCAAAACCGGATGTAAGCTTCGTATCTGTTCGCAAATAGATTTCTGTGGTTTCATGATTTGCTCTAGAGGAGGCTTTTAAAACAATACGTGGGAGGAGGTGTGATGTTTCCATCTCGACTGCCTCCTAATGCATGCATCAGGGTAACATGAAATGTCAAGATGCAGCACGTGAACTCAGCGGTTAACCTTGACATTTTCTGGGAAAGCTGGGAATCACATTAGTTGCTCACGATCTGCCTTGTTTGTGCTCCGTCTTTCCACAAACAGCTGGATGAAGTCCAGGAGCCATGTGTGATGCAGCAGAACATATGAGATGCCCTGTACTTTGTGGGCAGTAATCTTGTTTAGGGCCGGTGTTGCATGAAGTGGAAGGCACTCCCTCAAGAGCTGCGTCAGGAAGATCATGTCTTTTTTTTCTATCAAGTACTCCTCCTTTTGAACCTTAGCACACATACAGACACACCAGGGACTTTTTTATTGCTCTCAAACCAGGACAGAGGACAAAAAAATAGATATACAAAGGTTGTCTGACTGACTCTGGCCAATGCACAAGAATACACAGCATAGCACTAGAAAGGTCTAAAGAGGAATGCACTGTTAAACACAAATATAACCCCATTATGCAGACACTGCTGAACCATTAACCTCGAGCAAAGTAAGAAAAGGAAGTCAGCTGGCAAAATCTTATCTCTTGGCCTTGTGGAAACCCGCCACAGATTCAGCAGTGTAAAATCTCAGCGTTGATACCAAGAGCTTTGTGAATGATGCAATCGGCTGGGAGGGGAGTTGTTGACATTTTTCATTTTCACCTCATCAGCTGAAGCTTTGGGTGGGCGCAGCGGTGGCGGCGGCTTGCAGGTGGCATAGCGGGCCAAGAGCTGGCAAGGCGGCGTGGACCGAGGACAGCTGGCAGCACCCAGCGAGGGCTCTCACACCGAGGTAACAACGTGTCCCGAGGCTGTTAGCTCTGAAGTTCATGTACACTAACAGAAAATCAAAATAGATCAAAGTGGATTCTTCAGAAGAGTGGACTGTTCCAAATGAAGTACATCTACTACACACGAGCCATAAAAAGGCTCAGGTTTCAGGACTTCAAAAGGATTCATTATGATATTGTGGAAAGTAACCCAAGAATTAGGTCACAGGGATAATGTATGACAAAATTTAAGCTGGCCAAACTCATCTGTACAACTCACCACTTGCAATCAAGTGCAATTTGCAGCATTTTTATCTATAAAACGCAATTCGGTCTTGTGAAATATATTATTCCTTCAGTAATAATCATGCCTCCAGGACATCCTCTCATTCTCTGTTGTGCTCAGCAGTTTTCCACAGCTAGTACAAATAAGATGCTTTTTTTTTCCGCATTTAAATTAACTACGAACAAGCTATTGGCTGTGTGTGTATATGACAGAGAGAGAGCTTGTATGCAAGAGATTAGCCAGCTTGGGTGCACTGTGTTTGTTTGTTTTTTTTTTTCCTGTGATGCACCACTCTCTGGAAAATTCACATCTAAATTACGCAGGGCCACATCCATTCCCAGTGGCTGTAATAGTTTTCAGGCTGTTTGGGTGCCTCTCTGATTGTCCAGGGGATCCATGCGAGTACTTAAGTGCACTCACATTGCCTCATATTGTCATTGAAGGTCTTTTGAGAGAGGCAGCCCAAGCTATCCATCATTTCTTGCGTTTCCTGGGATGTCTCTTGTAATAACGCTGCAATTTTACCCCCGCGCAGCCCGAGTCTTCTTTGAAAATAGCTCAACTGTTTTCCCAGAAAGGTGCACCGGCTAATAGGATGAGGACCTAAGTCTTTGTCAGGTTTAATAATGGCGTGGTTGTCCGGTTCACTGTCCTGCTGAGAGCACCGCTGCACTTCATTGCCTGGGATGTAATTCTTTTTTTTTTTTTAATGACTGAGCAAATATTGTTTCAGAGCAGCTCAGCAGACAAGACACTAGGGAGTAAGACTCTCTATGTGATCTTTGCTCATTTGAATATGGACATGGCTCAGTGCTCGGTGCTTCATCCAGGCAGCTCAAGCTGACATATAAATTGTGCTGCATCAGGACAAAAAAAACTGACTGATATTTTTAACAAGACCTGTTGGCCTCACACTGTGCCTTTACGCCCATTAGCGAGACTTTCTGTCATCTGTCAGGACTCCGTATGTCTGATGGAGAAGATTTTGGCTCTGCGTTGATAGAAATTGACCTTTCTGAACAGCCTCCTCCTATAAAGTGCGCGCTACTGTAAAAGCGGTGACAGCTTTGATTTTGAACCCAGCAGTGAAAAGTGAAGTGAACCTCTTCTGTCCAGTGACGCATGGTGACTGTCATAAAAACCGAAGCGCGCTGCACTTCACTGGTCACGTACTCCCAATTGGAAAAATGTGACAGGCTCTCACTGAAACATTTCCTCATTTCCAGACTCTCTGTACTTGGTAGTCAGTGTAATTGAGTTCGGCGTACCTTGTTACATGATGTCAGTGAATTTCACCCCCATAAAACAGAATAGAAAATAGTCGAGCCATTTGAGGCAGCCTGTATGAGATGCGGGGCATATTTCATATCCTCCACAGACGTGTGAGGAAGCTGTGGTGTCCTTAGTGAGCATACTCGCTGTGAACAAACCGCATTAGGAGTTATGTGTTTGTCATGTCGAGCACGATTGAATTCCCAGCTCTGGGTCTCCGAGCTGCTAAAGGGAGAAAAACACAGAGAAAACAACCTGAAACGGTGAAGTAAGCCTTTTCCAGATCCCTTGCTGGTCTCAGCGAAAGCTTGACAAGAAAACTGCTGGAATTTGAACAGAGTGAGAACAATTGCTACATGGAAAAGGTGTAACCTATTACATCCCAGGAAAGAAATGCAACCGCGGCTGGTTTATTTAACCATCTCACTGCCTTAAGCCTTTTTAGGGGAAATCTCAGCAGAAATGACAAACCAAAAAGTAATCAAGATTAGCTCCTCATCCATCAGGCGTGCATGTATGATCTTGGCCTCAGTAGTGGGATAACAAGCTGTCAATCAGGCAGGTGTCTGCAGAGTTATACCTATCACTGTTTCAGGATAAATTGTAAACCACATGAAAATTTTACATTTTAAACATCTTTTTCCCTTTTGTA
Organism: Holocentrus rufus; assembly: GCA_900302615.1. NCBI lineage: Eukaryota > Metazoa > Chordata > Actinopteri > Holocentriformes > Holocentridae > Holocentrus > Holocentrus rufus. Next base: position 9,784 of record OMLF01004241.1, on the reverse strand, counting down.
ATCTGACATAGTTTGGACAAAACACATTTGGTTTACAGATTCTGAAGTGCCAAGTTCTGTTCTTTTACAAACAGAGAACGATTCAAATTTCTCTTGACTGTCAGCCATGTTGGCCATAGTGTACTAGCTGACACTGTTTGGTCTATAATGATTGATTCCTCATGCATTACCAGCACTGTATACGGATTATACTGTCACATGTGGGCTGGATGCCAGTCACTGCTAGGGGACCATATGGCTGCTTTCTTCTATCAGTAGATACTGGCTGACCTCTAAAGCTCTCATTCTGGATCCCCTAAACAGGAAGCCGGTCACAGATGGAGACCGTCTTCCAGACATATCTGTGTTGGCTGCTCCACCATCACACATGGAGTCCTGACGCTGTTGGACACTGAGCACTGCTATCCCTGCCATGCGCGTTTTTGTCTCATTTGAATCAAATGCCCATCCTCAGCTGAAACCATGGCTGGCACCCTGTCTTCTGCAGCATTACATAAGATTCACAATGCTTGGCTATTTTTGGTTGGCCAGGTTGATTTGGTCACAGTCAGAGGCACCAGATCAAATTACTTTCCTTGAACATCTTGGACAGCTTTACAGATTATCTTAAAAGGCCAATCAATATAGGCCTAGATCACTCATGTGATTATTGTTCCCTGACTTGTCACTATTGATAGTGACTTCTAATGTTTTGACAAGAGGGCTGGCTTCAGCTCTTTGAAGGCTGAACTATACAGATATAATTAGAATAACCCTGATATTTATTTATACGTTTGTGCCTCATATCAGAGCACCTTGGAAATGTACTGAAGTAGGTGAAGTGTATGTGGGAGACAAATGACAACAATAAACATACTGTTTCTTGTTCTTTTCTGCTTCCATGAATGCACTGCTTATTTAATTCATTAATTCCTCATCACTTCGGGAGTATGTCGCTGCCACAATGATCGCTTCCATTTTCAGTAGCTTTATCTGTGTTATTTTGTCCTCATTTGCTAGAGCCGCTCCGTCCTGGCTGTTCACTCCCTCGCCGCTTATCAGAGTAATGGACAGCCGAGCAAGGTCCACTGAGGTTTGCAAGTCAGGGCGTGTGAGATAGGCGTGTGTACTGACGTATTAAAAAATAGCGTGAGTTCAAAGCACATATACTAATGGACTGCTGTGGGACGGTCCCGCAGTAGCATAGGCAATGGCAGGAATTTTATTGTTGCAAGGAAAACGAAATATTTTCGCCAAATGGAAAAGATAACGCCAAGGGAAAACAAAGATCACACTTTTCTCACACATATCACATCTGAATGGACCGGAAAAAGGAAAAACCATCACGGAGCTATTATAAGTAACTGCATTATTGCTCTTACTCAAAGCACAACGAGAGAGAGCGAGAGAGAGAGAGAGAGAGAGAGAGAGAGAGAGAGCAGCCGCCTGCACTGGAGCTGCAACTGCGCGCGCTCTTCCATCCAGAAGATAGTTTGCGTTGCTTTCTTAAAACCTGCTTTATCAATTAAAATAAAATAAAATAAAAATAGAGTAGAATTCAACCAAACGATACTGAAGAGCTCTATCGGATAAAAAAAAGAAAAGGAGGCGCATGAGGATGGTTGTCTTAGGAGCAGGTGCATTCAGCCAAGTGGAGGTGCAGGGCACAAAGCAAGAGCAGCGCACAATATCCGCCGGACCACAACACCTGCTCCACGGGATCACCACTCATCACTAGATGTGCTGTGGGTTTTTATCCTACATCTTCCCGTAGGCTGGATTTATCGTACAACTTCTGTATTGTAAAAACGATTTGGACTCTAGAACTGATGGACGCACAGCTCATTTGGAAGAGACAGTAGTCAAAGAGAGAGACCTAGAGAGATAGAGAGAGAGAAAACAGGACTTCTTTGTCCTCAAAGCCGGCTTCACTGGAATCAATACTGTTTTTATTGAGGACAAAAACCATCTGGAAGGATGCCAGACGCACTTTCTCCAACACTGCCGCTCTACATAGGAATGGAGGTGGTCATTGCCGTCTCCTCTGTAATAGGGAACGTGATGGTGGTTTGGGCGGTGAAAATTAATAAGTCGTTGCGAGACACCACGTTTTGTTTCATCGTATCCCTGGCTCTGGCGGATATTGCAGTGGGAGCCCTCGTCATCCCCCTGGCCATAACTATCAGCATCGGACTCCAAACTCACTTTTACAGCTGCCTGCTCGTGGCGTGCACGGTGCTCGTGCTAACGCAAAGTTCAATCCTGGCCCTTCTGGCTATTGCAATTGACCGCTATCTCAGGGTCAAGATCCCAACCAGGTAATGATATAGACAGGTCACTTTGAACAGCGCAGAGATAAAATAAGCAGATGGGGGAGGATGTATACTCAGATGCTGCTGCCACTGTCTGTGTCAGTGGATGGATGTGATGATGATGATGGTGATGATGATGTTGATGATGATGGTGATGCTCCTGCTGTGGCTGCTTATGGTGATGATGGGTGGTGCTGATAATGATGATGATGATGAAGGTGGTAGTAGCAACCTTATATTACCCAGAAAAAAAACTCCACAGACAATAGCAGCTCTAAGCTCCAATGTGTTCCCTGGCATTGATTCCCTCATGGATCTTATTCCACTATATAGGAAGCGTACATCCTGCCAGTCCCCTATAGGCATGGGGATCTGACACACTACTATTGACATGACAGCTTACCAGAGCATGGCTGATCAACCAGCAGCTTTAATTAGCTCTTGTGTCCTCTGGATTGAGAGGAGAGAGGAGTCTGTAATATGTGCGGTGTAATACTGCCAGGGGGTTTTGCAGTGTGGTTTTTGGGGGGGTAGCAAGTAGGACAGTTTGCTTGTGTTTCGGCAGGGCAGAAAAGAGGACATGTTTGCAATCCACCACCTTTGTGTTTGATGCACAAGAACATCTATGGTTTATCATGCCAGGGTGGCACCCAAAAAAAAAATTGAGCAGCCAAACTGAAAGGCTGAAAAGATAAGCTTATTAGAAGAGGGTTATATTTTAATTGTCTGTCAGTGATAGCCTCACATTTTAATCTTCTGTGTAAGGCATTATTAAGTGTCCCAGGTTTATGAGACTGATAGAAATTTATCATGCACTTTAGCTTTTGACTGCCACTGGTTTTACTGATTTCATTTCTCAGTCTTGGATTTTATATAAAACTCCTCCAGGTCCTCGGTTTTATGTCTGACACAAGCACTTCTACAGTCTTACCACACAGCTCTTCATGCAATCTCATATTAAAGACCATGGCAATGTCCTATTATTAACTTAATTATGTAAATCAATTCAATTTCTCTCTCACAGGCCTACATAAGAGATGGAGTCAGAAATAAGGAAGAGGTGTATTGTTAAATTGTCTATAGACAGTTACTAAATTTTGAATACATCAGTTGATCACGCTCATGGAAGTTAAATTAGAACTTCCCTCTTTTGCTGCCACTCCCAATCCACATGAGATTTTCATTATAAATAAGGACTGAGGTTAAAAAACAGAGATGATGTCAATCATCTGTGATGAGTTCTATTTTTAGACACCATTAGTTTGTCACGATGAACATGTGAATATCAGCATCATTAATTGTATCGTGGTTTCTCATAGCACTTCCTGTTGTTTGATATGATGATTCATATCTTCTCCCCTCTTAGCAGACTGGCTTCCAGGCTCAACGTGTGAATAATGATTCCCTTGCTGCTCTTCATGCTCAGTCCTATCTCAACGCTTAAGTATCTAATCGATGCTTAAATCAAGCACGTTGCACGCGTGGCAGTCGGGCTAAACTGCTGCTTTGTTCCGCTTTACATTACGCTGCAGCAAAGGTCAGATTATTTCCCTTTCAATATCAGTGTCAAACATTGTATAGATCAAGCATTATAGCCTCTATTGCCTGCTTCCATATAAAATGGATTAACTAACAGCGTCTTCATCACTGCCTCCGGGCATGGATCAGGCGATGGCTCTCTGTGCCACGGGACAACAGCCCAGCAGTGCTTTTAGAGCCTCAACATCCTCACCTCCTGCAGTCCATTAAACATTAACAATGAAAATGCCAGGAGCTGAACCTGCACAAGTCGAATCAAGTCCATTTTATTTATATTCCCCCAACCATGACAGAAGTCATCTCGGGACACTTTTCATAATGAGCAGGTCTAGACCTTCCTCTTTGCAGTATTACAGTCACGCCAGAAACTAATGCTGTGGCAAAAACTGCAGTTTGTGTTCGCTGTCCTGCCTTGATAAATTAGCAGGTTATATGAAGTCAATTTTAGGAGCTATGAATCAGTTTTTCCCTAAGCAAAAGAATTCATAAAAAGTGGGAAGTGGTGCGGATTAATGGTGAGGGTTTGGAGGAGAAATGAACTCACTCAAGTAGGAATATATGCTGCATGTGAAATTGCCCAGAAAGTGCCAAGAGAATTTAGCAATAGTGATAAGTCTTGAAATTAAACCTGTTTTTCAGCCTGAGGACATCGGCAAAATGAAACTCAGCAAACATGAAAACCCTGGTAGCGAGATGTGCTGAAGTCCTGACCTGGTGTTTTGTTTTGTTTGCCCCTGCAGCTACAAGCGGGTGGTGACCCCTCGCCGAGCGGGGCTGGCCGTGGTGTTGTGCTGGACGGTGGCGTTCATCGTGGGCCTCACGCCCATGTTAGGCTGGAACAACCTGTGGCGCCTCCAGCAGAACGGTTCGATCAGCTCCGACCTCATCATCACCTGCCAGTTCGAGACCGTCATCAGCATGGACTACATGGTCTACTTCAACTTTTTCGGCTGGGTTCTGCCGCCGCTGCTGCTCATGTTGGTCATCTATGCAGAGATCTTCTACATGATCCACAAGCAGCTCAACAAGAAGAAGATCACCAGCACTCACACAGACCCCAACAAGTACTATGACAAGGAGCTGAATCTAGCCAAGTCTCTGGCCCTGGTCCTCTTCCTCTTTGCAGTCAGCTGGCTCCCGCTCCACATCCTCAACTGCATCACGCTCTTCTGTCCCCAGTGCCAGAAGCCCATGTTTCTCATCTACATCGCCATCCTGCTCACCCACGGCAACTCCGCTGTCAACCCGATTGTCTACGCTTTCCGCATCAAGAAGTTCCGCTCCGCTTTCCAGAAGATCTGGGAGCAGTACTTCTGCTGTAAGGACATCCCGGCCCTGGAGATGCAGCCCAGCGAGAGGAAAGAGATCCCTAACGCAGACCCAAAGGAGGCAGCACCGCCGCAGCCGCCTCAGAAGGAAATCCCACACCCTGATCCTCCAGAAGAGCAGCCGGCTCTGTCAGAACAGCAGGAGGACCAGATGCCCGACCCGCTGGAGCAACCCAAAGAACAAACGTCCATACTGGAGCAGAACACAGTGTGATCCGAGGAACGAAGCTGGTTGTTTACTTGGAGAGTAATGATCAGTGCTTGAGCATTGGTTGCCTCCTCATTTTGTTCAATGTGTTCGAATGAGGAGTAGCCAGGAGTTGGTGCAAAATGTTGGGGTGCTGTAGCGATTGAGGCATGGCGACTTGCAGCCTGTACAATCTCAAACACTGGGAGATCACGTATCTTTACTCAGGTGGAGCGTGTATGAGTTTGGTCGAGAAAAAAAAAGGGAGTGCAAAAGAATTACGGCAAAGAAGGTATTCATAAACTTGCAATAATGTAAGTCTATCTTAGTAACAGACTGAAGAAGTTAAGCTTTAACTCTTTTCATTAATTATGGTGAAACAGTTGGTGTGGCCATTACAAAATGTGCAATATAAATTATTGTGGTTGATCAGTATCCGATTATCAAATTGTATCAACACAGTTATGTGACTTACTGTAGGATTAAAGTTTGTACCGTCAATAGACCACGTTCGTCTTACTACTGTACTTAATACTGTGTCTTTGTTTAAAATGACAGTGGCTGAAAAATATGAATGTAATAATAGTGTAAATGAGAAACTATAGCAGCACAGCTGTGAACACTCATCTCTACTTCAGGGTCTTAATGGCACAACAGTGGTAGAACAAGCGGCGCTGTAAGAGAAATATTTGGAGCGAGGAGGTGTCTGTGCTGACAACAGGGTTTTGTAATTCCTCAATTGGATTCTTCGCTGGAGTCCCTCGGCACTCCAGCACCGCTGATCCATTACAGAAGAGATGGACAGGGATACGAAATAGGCAGCTGGAGGGAATGGGAGGCTTTCATTGCAAGTAGCTTTTGACGATCTGGTGCCCTTTCAGGGGCCGTGTGTGTGTGAGACTCATGGCTGGAGGAGGACAGTTACTCTTCAGGGAGAAAAAGAAGATGCACTTAAAAAAAAAAGAAGCTCATTTTTATCCACCATTCACGCCAGCTGGTGGCTAGAGTGTGTCTTTCTGTTTTTTTTCCCCCAACTGTGACTGTGAATATTCTTATCACAACTTACCACAACAGACGGTGGCTTCCAAGGCCTTAATCGGTGTTTTAATTAGTCTGGAGTGGACTGATTTAAAAGGCCCAGAAAAGACAACATGACGATTGTGACTATATTCACTACAGCGTTATCTCAACAATTTGAATAATGCCCAACTAGGGGCATCTATAGACTCGAACATTTTTTCACATCACTGGCATAAATACACTGCAAGAGAGTGTAAAGTAATTCTGTTTTGACCCTTGTAAAGACTAAAAACCGCCTGCCACTGACATTATCTTAACTGGATGACAATCTCTTGTGTAAGGCAACAACATTTTTTATCTGTCTTTCTGTCAGCTCGCTCACTGGTAGCAACATGAAGTGGATATCAGCACCTGATGCTTGGATGATATCAGCTGTATTAAGTATCAAACTTCTAATGCAGTTCACACTACCTGTATCTTATTGTGTCTACAAAGTGCTTAGGCCAGGTGTACTGTACATAATGCACACTTGAAGATAAATCTGAATGAATAAAGACATAACAACGACAACATGTTTTTCTACAGGGAATGACACTTATAATATGAAATACTACTTTCATTAGAAACTGAATGCTGCCATTTGTTCTGGTTATTCTCTCTATATAAAAGGTTAAAGCACTAACGTTGCAAGGGTCAGGGCTTCAATTCCCACACCATGACCCAAGCTAAAATATTCATTTATGATACTGCTGGGGAAAAGTGTCCACCAAATGTGTTTTGATTTGCATTTAGTGCAGAAAAACAACCGTTATA
>OMLF01004233.1:98387-115858 GCA_900302615.1 Holocentrus rufus | reverse complement strand
TATTGTGAGGGTGAAATATGAGTCTGTGTTGTAAGGAGAGCATGATATGCAATGTACTATAATATGTGCTTGAGTAAGAGGGTGGGGATGTGTGCGATTATGTCAGAATGTGTATGAGATCGAGGGGGAGTGAAGACAGGCAAACCAGAAGGGAAAGAAAATGAGGGCATGAGCAAAAAGAGGTGAAAAAAAAAAAAAAACAGGAACAGCCAGATAGAAGGGAGCAGCAGGGAGGGACACAGAGTCAGCTATGGGTGGGTGTCTGTTATGGACGTATCCAGGAACTCCCAAAGCAGCTGGGCTTGGAAAGATGAAGGGAGTCCAATATGAATGAGTGCACATATTTTAGACACGGTATATGTTCCTGAGACAGCGCAGTTTCTCTTTTTGGCGCTGTCATTCTCTTTTTATGTGTGAGTTCACGCAACATGGTTCGTGCATGAGTTGAGCAATATTTGTGGAATTCATTTGTGTATGCATGTGCTTTAACACATTCATTCTGCTCTCTTTCGCTTGCTGTCTCTCTCTATTTGAAATTGTGCATGTGCATGTGTGTGTGTGTGTGTGTGTGTGGTACGACACACCTTGCTCTGTGAGTCCAGGTGTCAGTGGGGAGCTCTCCTCCCCACCTCAAGGCTGGAGGGGCTAATGTGAATGCAGTGAGGTGTGCAGTGAGCAAAGCCTGACTAGTGCGGTACCGACTCAGCTGACCCCCCAGGGGAGGCCCCAGTGCCAGCAGCACTCCCTTGGTTTACAACACCAGCAGAACCAGCACTGCCAAACACACACACACACATACACTCACACAGAGAGAGAGATTGAGAGGGAGAGAGAGAGACTAAGCTGCACAAAACACACCCGCAAAAGCAAAGCTGCAAACACAGGCAGCCTCATCTCGACGTGCCCAGCCTCAGATCATCCTTTGCAAACTGAGGAAGACACATTAAAAGACTCTGGCCATCTAGGAACTAAAGCCCAACCTTGGGCGATACGAGCAGCTGTATGGGTGCTGATACCTACAGTATGCAGAGGGCTGTTGGCTCACAAGGCCAGCTGGATTCAGCGGAGTAGAATACTGTGTGAAGGGATACATAGAGGAACTAAGCATCTAAGACCAAAGCGCTGCCTTTGCATGCCAGGGTTTAGCTGTGAGGTTGGCTGGCTCGCTCTTCAAAACCAAGTCAAACCTGGCTCGGCCGCATCTCAGCCAACCAACCTGGCCAAAAGATGGCTGTAAGCTACAGCGTAGTGGACTAATTGTCACTGATTTTATTTAGGACATCTCCTGCTTCTTTTGAAACTATCTACCTATCTGCCTGACTAACTAATAAATAAATAAATAAAAAGCACACGTGTGGTGTATTCCAATTATTATCCTCAGTGACAATTTTAGCGCTCTGTCAGCATAAAGAGTTTAGGCCCAGGACTAAAAATCTGCAATCTGGTATAATTGTTCCAAGTCATATTCTCCCTTTTTCTCTGTTATACCTCATTCTGAACCATGCTGTCCAACAAGGCAAAAATCTAATACAAATAATCAAAAAAGGCACAAATTTCAAATTGGTATCTACTCAAAAAAAATTAAAATCTACAAGAAAATGCAGCCACAGCACAGCACAGCACAGCTATCTATTCAGGTTGAAGCCAGGATACTGAGGCTAATGTAGACAAGTTATCATACAGTTTAGGGTGTTTGCTTCACAGGCTTACCTGAACATAGAGCAGGTTTAGCTGAACGGGGTCCCGCGAGTCCACGTTCTGGTCCGAATAGAAGAACTTGCGCCTCAGCAGCAGAGTCTCGCTCTCCTCCACCCCTTGCTCTCTGAATGTCCTGCTGTGGTCCAGCCAGTTCACTGTCCAATCAATACACATACAGTGTTACCATACACAGTGAAATGAATTGACACTCACTTTATAAAGACTTTACCAGAGGAGGATACCAGTGGTGAAATTAATTGGACAGTTCGAGAGGGCAGACAGGCAGAGAGATAGACTTAGGCAGACAATCTACCAAATTAATCACAGGCAAGTGAACTTCTTGACAGGGCATGAAGAGTGTCAATTGCATTATTTTCTGCTGAGAAGAAAACTAGTTTCCAGCCATGTTGGAGGGTGATTTATATATTCTCACGTTTCAAAATTTAATTGGTGTCCTCTGGGCAAAAGATAACAGTGTTAATTTCATTAAACATTGATATGTCTATGCCATAAATTAGACTTGAGTAAAACAGCACATGTTGAGATGATGGCGTTGAGTCTGATTTATTGATGTAAAAATAGGAGGAGTGTGAAGCTTGAGCTATCGCGATATGGACGGTCTCTTCTGGTGACTTCGGGAAACCCGCTCTCAAACTCACAGTCATCGTCTGTGTGGAGCTTGGCTTTGAGCTTTTCCATCTTCCTCTCGTCCCGCAGCAGCAGAGTTCTGTCTTTCTTCAGCGTCCCCATCCCGTCCTCTTTTTTGTCCTCCGTCATCTCCTGAATGAGGGAGTACTCCTCATAGTTTGTGATTCCTGAAAAGGGCATAAGTAAGGCAGGGGAGTCTCAGAGGAGGAGATATTCAGGAAGAGCCTGACAACTAGCGCTATGACTGAGACACTATCTCTCCTATTCTCTTGCACTCTGTTCTCTCTCTCTCTCTCTCTCCGCCTTGAAAAAGAAAGCTGGTGCAGAGCCAGCAAACTAAATTGGGAGCCGAGGAGGAGAAGAAGCCAAGCAGAAAGACCTACTCTAAACAAACAGTGGCTGATAAAGAGATCTGCCAGACACACATCCCTCTTCTCCTCACCCAATTGAGTTTGATTGCAGCCCAGTATAATTGAAATATACGGCCTAGGGAACACCTTCATGGCAGGCAAGGATGGCACAGTCTGGAACTTCACAACAACACTCCATCATTTAGCAGGAACAAGCTTCTTTGAGCTTGATAAATCATGCCCATCATGCTTTAAACAGAAAGTGATTAGGACTTTATCAAGCATGCATAAATGCTCTGAAGTACTTAACAAATGCTTTTCTGTTCTAATATGAACTTATGTAATAACGCAGCAAGATAAGGGAACCTTTTAACTCCACATGTAGCGGAGTGGATACGCCTTGGACTAAAAATAAGATAGAGGATGAATAATTCAAGCCCGGGCAATGGGTTGACAACATTCATATTAGCTGCAGCAGGGAGAATATCACTAACCTATTCTACTGCATATGGTTACAAGGAGTTCCCCGACCGTTTTCGAGTCGTCCACCATGATGGTTTTCACTGCACCGTCAAGCATTTTGATCTTTTGCGGCCTCTGTTTCTTCTTGTACTCCAAGACATCCTAAGAAAAATGAGAGGAACAACCCTACTGATTTGCAAGGACTGGGCGACATGGATAAAATCAAATATCACACATTTTTGACAGAATACCTCAATATCAGTATTGTGATTTTGGATAAATAATCATTAATAACTGTGGCTAAGATTACTTAGACTGAATACCTCAATATCAATATTTTAGATGATATCTGTTGGTGCTTTCTTAAGATATTTACAGATATTTATTGGATATGATGACCAAAACGGCAAAGACAAATCATAGCAGAGCTAACAAGTTCAGAAAATTGTATCCCTTTATTATAATGTAGCCTTCAAATCCAGGAAAAGCCAATATCTACGCCATGTCACAATATATTATAGAAAATCCAAAATATCTATCATATCGCAATATTGATATAAAATCGGTATAATATTGACAGCCAGCCCTACTGATCATCCTAGACAATGACGGTTCTCTATCCAAAACTAAATCACGTCATCTCACCCCATTTCGCAGCATGTAGTAATCCAGCGTTCTACCAGACTCCAGCCAGATTCCTTTCCTGGGATCATCATCAGACAGGAAGAGGCCATAATCTGAGGCTGAAACACAAAGTGAGACAGAGGATGCAAGTGTCGATACCTGCAGGTTCCCATCATGTAAAGCAACTTTTGCTATTCAGGAGTTGTCTGGTACCTTGTCCGGTCTGGGCTTCTGGGACCCTTTCTCTGATAATTCTGCAGGCATCATACACAGGCGTGGATGGTTCAAACTGCATGGTCTTCACCACATTGCACTGGCGGACGCAGATCTTTAATGACAAGGCCACCATCTTGGTGGGTAGTACAATAGCCTGACCAACCTACACACCTGGAAAACATGGGACAGAAAAATATGTAGTATGTAAATAGCAAATTGACACCACTGCCCAATACCACAAATGGACCATCAACATAATGCTTAGTATTAACAGGCCATTACTATAATTTACTCCCTTGAAACAATCATAGTACAGTGCTTTGTGATGACTGCTAAGTCTCTGTATTACATTGCAACACCCCAAAGTACAAAACAAATCATCACAATTATCTCTGCAGGGATTTTTCTAGATGTTATGTTGAATGAGTGCTGCAGGCTACCGCTTGCCTCCACCGGCAGCTCTTCATTCCTCCCCCAATTTGATATTAAAAAGGTTAAGTGAATGGGGAAGTTCTGCCTCATAGCAGTGTGTTTAGCACTAGCTGAATCAAGGTAAGTGATGGTATCTTCTCAGCAGAAAAAGGGAAAAGAGCACATCCGCTAATCGGCAGGAATAACAGAAGCCAGAGCACTGAAAAGGGCTTTCCACAGCCACATTATTACACTGCAGTGTGAGAGACATCAATGGGTGTTTTGTCACGTCGTACAATTTGGCTGAATGAAGGACCAAGTGAGAGGAGGACCAAGTCCTCCTCTCATACCTGTGAAAAAGGAAAGGAGACCTATACTGTAGCGCTGTTGTGTTCTCCTCTCTCTTATCCTTGGCATCAACAGGGAAAGGGATGAACAGAATAAATTGTTCAAAATAGGGTCTTCTATACCAGAATTACAGACATTACAGTCTGCTTATTATTTGACTAGAGTACAGAAATTTGTTACTCATTCAAAGCGAATCCATCTTGTTACTATTTTCTGGAAAAGCTGTGTAGCTCAGCACAGATTTACTATACCCTTTCAAAAAGAAACTCATCTTTTTGTGGCATGGATATGAAGGCATGGATTCATATCTTCAAATTGACATAATTCAGGGTATGTCATCATCATATCATCAGCTTAGGGCTTTATCATGGCCACATCAAAGTCTCCTTGCGGTCAGGATTCAGAGGTCACCCAAAACCCCCTTCGAGGCACCGCAGAGAAAGTTTTGAGAGGTAAACTTTCTATAATGATGGAACTGTGAATGAGCTTGCCTCGCTGAGGCTCTGTCATGGCCATGTGCTCTTCTCCAATAGCCCCCCTCAGAGCCCCTGCTTGCCTGAGCCTTTCTCTATACAAAGTGGCAGAGACAGGCACAAAGAAGAAGGGGTAATGGCGCTGCATGGACTCTCCTCCATACAGGCTGGCAGAGGAGCCCCACAGAGTCTTTGTCATCCTGCTGCTGCACAGCTACTCTCTTCTAGACAAGCAGCTTGAGACCCCAAACTGCCAGACGAGTGCATACAAAGATGCACAATATACACGCATACACAGGCATCCACGTATGTGCGAGCACAGACACACACACACACAAGCTTATGCACAGAAACTAGAATTTTGTTGGAGTTTCCGGGAGGTATTTCTGACAGCTGCATCTTAAAAACAATGATCGAGTTTACTTGTAACATCAGATATTTGCTGAGGAATGCATTATTGCAACAGTCACTTTAATATCTGTTGTGAATACCATCAGTCACTTCAGAGAGTAAGTGCTGAAGAAGTCACATGATGAAACCCAGGAGGATAATCATAATCCCTGAGCTTACAGTGGTGTGAGAGACCATTTTTCACCAGGATCCTCGTGCATACACACCAATGCGGCCGGCTCCTCATTAGCTGAGCTTTCAAGCACGCATGGATCCATTTCTGAGAGAGAGGAGCGATGAGGAACAGCTCAGTTGTGTTGCTTTCTGTGAAGAGGAATCTATTTTATTTATGACCATTTCTACATCACCGCTGACTTATGACAGCACTTTTTGGAACCCATCTCCCATGACCATCGCTGGCCCATCAGAAACGCTTCCTGCATTTAATTAGGTTTGCTTACTACTCCAAAACATTAAGATGTGAAAATAGCCAAAGAGCAGCTTGGTGGGGAGTCTAAACACGGACAATTCAATAGAGACCATGGAAGGCAGGAGCCATCTGGAGGGGATATAGCTCTAATGATTGACTGTAATAACAGCAGTAGCACAGAGCCTGAGAGCAACAACTGCTGCGATTACTGGACCAGTCTGTCACACAACAACCAGGGAGACAGTTGGGCAGCAAACTTAAACGAAGTCTTTCTGTCAGGGATTGAGCTTGCGTGCGCCGATCATACAAATACTTCTAGCAACACATTTTCTGCAGAACGACTCCTCAGAATAAAGTATAGGGTGTTGATCAGAATGAATAACAGCCCTTCATTGTAACAATAAATCGGGCACTTAAGTTTGATGCTTTTCATTTTAACAATACCACAATAAATGCTTGCAACATTTTCTCATGCTGTGTGGATATGAGGAGGCCGAGCACGCAGAGCACAACATAAGCCAGGATCAGTTGTCCTCCTGAAAGAGGAATTCCTGGGCTACATGGGAAGAGAGCCATGGCCGTGAGTTCCAGCTGTGATGGTTAAACAAGCTCTTACAGCTGTTTCAAAAGCATTCAGCGCAATAGTCAAAATTACATGCCCCTTCCCACAATGTTTCCCCCTGCGATTTACATCAAAAGTCAGTATATTAAAGGCTAGCATATCAGTTCATGCTTTCTGAATGCTTTATATGTCAAAGGCATATGAAATGTGTTCTTCATACTATGAATACAATGAATATTTCTTTTATTCACAGCATGCACGAAGCCAAAGATTCATGGGGTACACAGAAAAGTAACACTCAGTATTTTATTCATCTCTTAGGTTCTGTCTTTCCTGACCTGTGGGGGGGAATCAAGACAAGAAAAACACAATGAAATTTAAAATGTGGCCTTAAATGAATTGAAGCAGTATTAATATATTTATAGTATGATTATAAGCCTTTTACTGTAGCACTAAAGCTATCCCAACCCATTCACATCACCAAATGATTTACAAGGCCATGCCATTAAACTCAGGTCACAGGAGAAACAGGAAATATTATTTGGAAAAGCCATTTTAGACTTTGTCCTCTCAAGTATGGTTTTGTATATAGAAGAGAAAATAGTGATATACAAACATGTCTAGTCTTGCTAACAAAATTTAACATTTCTCTCAACTAGCAGTGAATGCTCTGAACAACCACTCTGGGATCGATGGCAGATTTGTATGACATCTCATAAGTGAGCATAGTTATTGTAAAGCAGGAAAATGAGATTTTAACAAGCTGTAATACAACTGAAAACAACCCCAAAGCTTTAATAAAATGTCTGGTCAAATAGCAGGAAAACACACTGGCTAACCTCAGAAATGCACTGAATCGGCATTTACTATAGCATAGTATCTCCAGGTCTGTAGACTACTATAATGCTGTAATTTAAGCATGTAGTGTGTCAATGGTATTGAGTTGGGGGGGTTGAAAATAATTCCACCATCAGCAGTTTTCTAGATTGTTGAGCACGGCATGTGTGTGTGTGTGTGTGTGTGTGTGTGTGTGTGTGTGTGTGTGTGCTGAGGACATGCTAATAAGCTCAATCGCTCCACACCTCACCTCCTTTTCTCTCATCTTTACATCCTGCGCTGACACTCTCAGCACAACATTAGCCTTTTATCCTGCGCTGATTGAAAGCAGGGTCAAATTTCTGCAGGTCCACAGTCGTATTTGGAGACAAATGCACAGCCAGTCGTGAGCCATAGATATGTAAGTAAGCAAAACGGCTTGCACAATATTTGTTACTGTCTTGATTATGTACTCAAATTCAGATTTTCTTTCAACCCTGCTATTAAATTCCTGTTAAATGTGTAATGTAAAATGTCAAGGTCAGGTGTGTAAGTTGCCCCTGATTTTAAGGCTGCCAAGCCTCATGTTCTGGCTGAAAATTTAACGACCTTCAAGTTATCAGTTTGAGCATTTTACATCCTAATTGGAATTTGGTAAATCAGGGGCCTCAACAACAGTGTGCAAGGAGAGGCCATTAATCAGCCATCGTAAAGACATCCTCTGTTATGATGAGGCATATTTGATTTACTACAAACATATAGCAAATTATTATTCATCAATTTAATAGCCCAGGGCTGTCCTCTAAGTAGCACAAGGGGCCACAGACACATCATTCTGTCAGATTGCCTTGACCGCACTAATAACATCAGGAGAATGTGATTACCAAACATTGGCGCAAAAAGTGAAATGTAAGCTGCCAAATGATTGATGGATGGTGCAGGTTTATTCAGAGACTTAACCTCTCTGTCTTGTAGATGTCGCAATTGTTAAAAACACAATTATCATAGTGTTGCAAATCACTGCATTCTCATTTCAAAATGGTAGATTTAAAATTAATAATGTCCCAGGTAACATGCACAAATTTAAAATGTCAATTTTCTTAAGCTGTGGATAAACTATTTTCTTTTCTTATCAAGATGTCCTGGTGCCATGTCCCATTTCCTTTCACAGAACACGTACTGAATCTGGAGTTTAACTATATTCAATTCTCATAATTAACCATCAGTCAAAGGTTTTGACTTCCATGCTTATCATGTCTTCCAACCATTTTACAAATAAATGAATCATTTCTCCACAGAGCACAGTAATCATAGCATTATGAATTTAGTTTAGCCTTTGCTATTTTAAGTTCACCAGAGATGCTCTCAAAGAGCTGTCAAATTGTAAGTGGTTTGCACAGTAATATCTTCACTAATAGTGTTAGTAAAACAGTGCTTGTTGATTCAGATCAAAAAGCCAACAGCGGCACCCTCAACACAACCACAACTACACTGAGTATGTTTTCTGTAACATTTCAAGTGGACCATGCCTCGATCATGCAGTCTCTTGGGCTATAGGTTGTGCTCTCAGGCTACAGGCTCTGCTGTAATGCAATTTGAAGGTACAGATTCTGACAGAAATTATGAATCTTGCCCTTGTCGCAGGGAGAGAGAGAGCAGCTCCTCTTACGCTAAAAATATCCAGCAAAGTAGAACGTCCTCTAGCACTGTTTCAAACGGATCCACACCAGGATCGGTGCAATAAATAGAACCTTTTCTTCCTAATCTTTAAAGACAATTCAGCCTGGCATTTACTAAAACATATAATGTGGTATTATACCAAAAGAAATTTCATTAATTCTAAAATCTTAATTCTTGAAGATAACACAGCTGAACGACTTGTACAAGTTGTACTAGGCAGATCAGAAAGTAAGTTCTCTATGATGAGTCGATTATGTAAGTAGCTCAGGGATTTACTTGCCCCAATTACATTACTTTTATAAGATCTTATTGGTTTAGGTTGTCCAACTAATTATAAAGCATTTAAATGATAAAGTTATTACACACCACAGAGCTAACAGTCCTGAAGTCAATACATAAGGCTCTTAAAGCTCACAGTATTCCTCAGTATGTAGCATCCCTCATCTCATTTAGAGATTTGAAGAATGAGCTGCATAACAGACAGGGGCAGAAACAGCTACTAGATGAGAGCTCCACCCAGCAGATGCGGTCAGTGTGCCAGTCAATCAGTCTTTGAGTCAATCAGTCGGCCAGAGAGACAGTCATAGTCAGTCAGTCAGCCAGCCTGTGCACACATGGTGGGTTGACCTGGCCTCTCAGTCTGTCTTAATTCTCTGTCTCAGTGGGAGTGGTTGGAGGAGGGGGGAAGGGGACAGACCGATCCAAATCCGAATCTTTTAGCTGTATTTCACCCAGGCGGAGCCCCCTAATGGCGCTCTGTTGGTTTAACCAGTCATCTAGTTGCCTCAGTGTAGTGCATTTTGCATGCAAGTACTCAGCCAATCAGGATCAACCTATTTACTCCCACATGCTTCCAGCGAAAAAGACAACCCAGCGAGTGGCTCATCACAGCAGGCCTGGAAGATGCACACTTTCACATCTCAGTGGTGCTGCAGCACAGGAAATTCCTGTGCTTCACCTTTGAAGGGAAAACAACGGGACAGCCTATGAAAACAACACGGTATAATTTTGCTATCTGCTCCTCCATCCACCTTCTCAAAATGTGTGCACTCAGCTCTCAAGCTGCTGCGCCACCAGAGGATTTGGGTCTTCTTTTATCTATATGACCTGAATTGAATTTCATGGCCGGCCCACAGAGAGGACCATGCTTCAAACAGAGCAATTGGTGTAGCACCAAGGATTTGCAATCAACTGGAGGAAAAGTGAACCTCAGTTGAGCCAAAAGGCTCTTCTGAGTGCAATTCAAATGAACACTTGTTATGGAGACGGTGAAGTGGGTGCAGTTGGGTAGGGAAGTCACAGTGCTCACTATAATGTGCTCAGTAATGTAATGTGTCCTCAGCCTCATGTCAGCAGCACAACCAGGGCTGCTCCAAATGAGATGCCTGAGCTCAGATTTACTAAGAACATTAATGGGTACTAAAATGTTTTCAATGCTCAAAGTCAGCATTAAGACTTGCCAATGGTGCAAGACACTCTTGACCAGTGAGGGGTTATGTCGTTTTTGCACACACAAAAAGTTTTTGCACACATTACAGGCTTTAATAAGTCAGGGCTCTTTGGGCTGGTTCATCAGCCTGTGCTTATCCCCAAGATGACCATTTCCCCTCATCACTCCCAAAAAGGAGCATCACCGGGCAGAAGAGCCTCTTGTTTTATAGGTCACACACCACACAGGACTCAACCGCTGACATTGGCAGAGATGGAGTATAGTGAATAAAATCACTGTGTTCTTTGAAGTCAGCAGGAAATACGCAGTCATACAGTAGGCAGGCAAAGGGTTGTACACAAAGAGAAGTGCAACCAGGCAACAGTACAAAATCAGCACACAGGGGTCTAGGTCCAACTTATACAACTTGAGCCGGAAGCAGACTGGGAGCAAGCAAGCACACGAGGGTGATCTGGCAGAGACTACAGGTAGAGAAACACACCAATGACAAGAAGAGATGCAGCTGGTGAAGCGGGGAGAGGGCTGGATGCTGGTGGCGGATACAGGCAGGTGATATGAAAACACAGGAACTAGAGGGCCTATCCAGGGACAAACAAAGCACACACAACACAGAACATGGAGGACAGAGAGAGAAAGGGAGAAATGGTGTGTGGCCTTCAGGGGACAACTGATACATCAACCTACTAGAATTAACAGATCCTGTTAGTCCTTCAACACTTCACCCCACTGATAAGTGGAAAGGATGTGTTGGTGTGGATAGAAAACTGGATCATGGTGGTCTTCATGAACAGTAAGGGAAGAATTTGATCCATCTCTCTTCTGAAGGTAGCAGAGAACCTGTGGCATTGGGTCAAGAGGCGGTCAAGGCAAATGGAGGTTGTATCGCAAAATAATGGACCTGATTTGGCGGTTGTTGCTAGCTCAGAGAGTCAGGAATGGAATACCACTGTTTGTTGTCTGTGCGTTGGTTGATTATGTATAGATAAAAGACGTATCCTGGCAGTAACAATGGCAACAGTAACAGTCCTTTTCAGAGAGGTAGACCTGAAGCAGAACAGACACTGTTAGCTGTGGTTCTCACTCAGTCCATAGAGCCAAACTGTCCTGAGGGTGTACGCACTCAGTCATGCACCATGGCCAAAAACATGCATTCCTTCCTCTGAGTCTCTGATCCTGATACTGGTGATGGTGAGACAGGAAAGACATTCTGCTGACCCTGTGGTGGGACCTCAGTTCCTCAGTTTTATAGGGCACAATCACAGGCAAAGATGGTCCTTCACACCTGAGAAAATCAATTGTTTTACATCCAGGGTGATTGACCTGGAAGAGTTTGTTCTCCTCCTCATGCTCTGGAAAGGGAGGAGAAATTGCATTGACTGTGCCTGGTGCAGGCTTTAGGAATGCTATGTGGACTGCTACACTGAGAATATGAATATAAACATAAACATAAATATAAATATAGCCCATAGCAAATAAACACAGCAGCTATTTAGAAGCTATGGGCTATATTTTACACAGCGTAAGGCAGAGTTAACAGCCTGATTCAGCGGGATGAGTGTGGAGGAAATTTGTAAAGTGACATCATGGTCAATGGCCTGCCTGTTAATCGCATTTTATCTGTTGGACATGTCTGGGTCTTCTTCCAGTTCTCTGCTCACTTTGGGACACAGAGGGTGTAGAGTGATAGTGTCTTACAGTGTAATAACACTGAAGAGACTTGTCATTGAATTGGTCATGCTGTTAGATCTGAGTGCTTGGCACTGATGGGATACAGCACAAGGTCAGTTCCCTTTCCACTGGTTGTGGATGAAAGGGCTTCTGACCCTGACTGACTCATGTGTGTACACAGTAGAAGTCTGTCACGTCTGTGCGGCAAGCTGTTGACATGCCACAGCAGGGAATATATCATCAGGCGTTGCCCCCTAAGCCAATAAAGCCCTGTGGAGGGCTCCGTCTGTGTGAAATAGAGCTGTTGTATAAGATGGTGATGAAAATGATGAAAATCCATCAATGATTGATGACTCAATCAGTGATGAGTCTTTCAGTGTTACAGGCAGACCCATATTCTCCATGATATGCAAGGTATGCTAGTTACACATTGCAACTCCAGTTCTGTGATCACAGGCGGAGTCCTCCAACAGGGCTCTATTAGTGAAGGCTGCACCTGTGATCATAGAACTAGAGTTACCATTTGTAACTACAGTTTTACACAAATCAGTTTTACAGAATCTTTTATGTGGTCTCTGGAGTAACATATCTGTTTTTAGCCTGATGACTGTCAGCCTTTTTTTTCCCCAGGTATTTTTGCCATATAGCATAAATCTAACAAATAATGTGTGTTCATTGTTATATTGTTATATCCCTATTTATTACCTTTGGGAAGATACTATTCTCACTGCACACATTTCTACTTAATCTCATGTTGGAGAGTACCTCTGGGTGTGTAATTGCTGTGCTTATGATGATAATACTGAAGTGGTGCTTTTCAATTGACTTCAACTACTTGACCCACCTACATTAGGTTTGCCCACAATGAACTGTTCACTGCATATTGTATCAAAGGTTTGATTTCAAAATGCCATATATCCATTCAGGACAACAGATTTTTTAAATTTAATTTTGACAGAGAAAAACAAAGCAGGCTGTCTCATTTTTAAAAGAGGATGTCCTGTGTTTGAAATAATTTTTTTTATATTTTTTATATACTTCAACTGACACTGCCCTGACACTGCATAAATATCAAGTGAACTATATGGCACGAACTCCACGGTGACATTAGCAGCCTGTCATGCATCTATTGAACATACAATCTTAACACCATGTTACAGTTCTGCATACCATAATGATGTTCCCCATTATCACCACTATGTGCATGTGTGTGACAGCAGAATGAGTTGGTGTCCAGTGTGCCTCCCAGCACAAGTTTAACCCCACAATAGCAAATGAGGATCAAGAACATATCAAGAGGGTCCACTCCATTGTAACTCTATTTTTTTTTTCATGGAAATCAACGGCCAAATATTAAACCACTGTCTTTTGCAGGACTCTCAGCAATCCAAGATGGTTGATGGTTTTTGTCAGTTTGGCTCTTTTGGCGATTTGCTTTCCCTGCAACAGAGCACAATACGCAAGCTTCCCAGATATGATATTTAAAATCGGAGAAAATGAGAGTACACTGCAAATGAAATCAAATCAAGGACAATGCTCTTTCAGCCATGTCCCTGAAAGCAATAGGGAGTCTCAATTAACCTGATGTTTCTCCTCTCTTTCCTATTGTACTGAACAAGATTGGTATGTGCTAGCACGACAGCATGACACAATTCAAATGCTATTTTATCAGATGTAGACAGAGAGGCATAGGGGGGAAAGGGAGCAGCATGAAGCGATTCCACAGATGTAATGTGACAGTAATTTGCGCAAGATTATACAAGTACAAGGTTACTAAAAGTAACTACTGTGAGTTTCCGACCTTTCTGAAAAATATATGAAAATGACTGCAGACTTGGCTCATGAAATCTTTGCACTACAGTTTCCCAAGGCCATAGTTGAGATGCTCCCTCCGATCCCAGTGTCTCGCACAGTGACTCTTAACAGCCTACACCATACAACAACAAACAAATTGGTGCAGCCTTTCTCATCATGCAGGGCGCATCTGTAGAACAGGCCGATCGATCGCACAACACTTAAGTGCAAAACAAAGACAAAGATTGACGCAGCACGTGCACAACAAATAGCTCAATCCTATATTAACTGTAGAACAAATCATGTTGGCTTTAATGCCTGAGAATGTAGCAAAAGCAAGTATAGCGTGATAAGTGGATTGTGAGGTGAAAGTGGCAGTTTGTGACCAAAGGAGCTTAAACACACACGGATTACATGCATTTTAAGTTTGATTTTAGTTGGACTAAAGCTATAAATCGACTTTTTCAAATTTTGACTAGGTCATGTATACTGGGACAATAACTTATCCCAATTAAATTTTACCTTTGGCCTAATCGATCTTAGACTTAAGTCCGATTGCAAATGTGCATGTAAACCTACTGACTGATACACATAACACACACATGCATACAAACACTCACACAGATTACAAAAGGTTGTAGGTTACATTCACTGGGATATTCTGAGCGTCGGTAACAGCAACAGCTCTGTGTCCCACATATTCTCCCGTGTGGGTCATGTCCTGTAAATCAGGTGATTTCAATCTTCTGTCTATGCAGCCTCCCCACACTGAGCCTCTCTCATACTTCAGAGGTCCGTGGCCTGAGAAGCCGACTGCCTGCTACAGTACCGCTAGCATGCTGATTACAGTATCAAGAGCAGCGGAACGTAACATACACTGGCCGCAGTCCAAAGTGTGATACTCCAAGGGACTCTCTCAGTGTGTTAAATCCTCTGGCATGCTGTAAAGGAAGACCTCTGACACATAGAGGCAAACATTTACTGCGCCGGCTCTTTAAAGAAAGACTAACATTTAGCAAAGAATACCACATCCAAAGGCAGAAATGCACTTTGCTGTGAAGCCTTTCTGCTTAATAGAGAAATGCAGTTTTTATTAGTTTTCCAGTGTTTTGTGCTCTTAGCCATGCTGTCAGAAACCTCACTGACACATTTTGTATGGCAACACTTTGTCAATATTGTGATCTATTACAGTATCAAAGTGGTCTTTATAACAGTAAAATCCGTCATTGAAGGTGAGTGAAACCTTGTTGTTGTATGAGAGAGGTTCAGGGAGAGGCCATGTTTTTGGCCCATTGTTTCCAGATCAGTGACTTGGCCCACAGTTGCCATGGCTGCTGCCGTGCCCACCTTTTCCTGGACATATAAGGCTGGACAGCAGCAGCAGCCACATACACTCTGCCCCCCGGTCCATGACTGCTACCGCTTCCAGGGTCATCTCAATGAACAATATGCTCGGCAGTACTTGAAGGATTTCAGCTAAAGTCAGCTTTCAAATGTCAAGTGGACAAGGTCAGAGGGAGCTTTCACAATGTTAAGGACTGCTTTATCTTTGTACATTTTTGTGCAGTCCTGGTTTCATCCAGAAGGCCTCTAAGCTATCCTGTCACGAGTACATAGAAGATTTCAGTAGAGAAAGAGATTGAGAGAGATGACGTTGATTCTCTTTGATGGCGTGTGTCTGAAAAATGAAAATATCTCTCTGTAAAACTGTCACTTTGGTTTTACTGCTTCATTGAAGGTTCTGTAGCGAAACATAATGCAATATCACATTGTAGAGCTTTCCACTGTGGGAATGAAAAACTGCTTAGGAAATTTCCGGTTTTTGTAGTCATTTATCAAGCCGCAACCCAAGTTTACTGGTGTACTGATCCCACACCTTGCAATATGCAATCAATGCTGCGCACAGTCACCACCATAAAAAGGGCCCGGCCTGAAAACACAACTTTTCTAAGTATAGCTAAGAAGAGGTACAGCTACGAAGACAGGCATGACTGTATAGAGAAAGCACTTAGGCAAGACCCTTTTCCTTACACTCAATTAAGCAAACAGCTTTCTAGCTTATGTTCCCTCCCAAAATGATTAATGATTGGTCAACATCCAAAGTGAACAATAAAACTTGAAGGCAAACTGTTGGAGGCCAAGGCAAACGAAAAACTCCATTATTCAGTAAACTTGGGAGTGCATTCCAAGCACAGTATCGTTGTGCGACTTCTTGCAGCTTTGTTTTTCTCACAGCATGGACTAAAAGCATTGGAGAATCAAATGTTTAAATTGGCTGGAAAAGGTGTATACAACAGCTTTCCCCCCAGACAAATATTATACACTTCAGGAAGTTCTTCAAGAGGATGCCATGTGCAAGAGGCTTCAAACAAATTGGGAGCCTTTTCCAAAGATTGCTTCACAGACATAAGTGTGGCATATTTACACCAGAAAACAACATAGTTTCTTCCAATATTTCTTACTACAATCCCCCTGAGAGGAGATATGCTATAAAATAAATGCATTTCTCGTCTGACTCTGTCTGCTCAGTCTGCAATATAACCCCCTTGGAAATAAAGACATATTTAAAGGTTCTTGACAGACAAACTGAAATTCAAAAATAAATAAATAAATAAAACATTGAGAATGATACCAAGGACATGATGCCCTCCAGTTCATTGCAATACAATCTGAAAAAAAAAAAGATTTAACGAGAAAGATGAGAATGATAAAATAAAAATGGCATTTTAACATTATTGCAGCTGAAATCTAGTTAGGTGTTGTGGAAATATGAAGCACTGGGTGAGAGCAATAATTTTGTCTCCTTAAAAGACAGTATTCCATCAAGTTGAGTTTTATCATAAACATAAAATTGTGCATAATAAACATTGTCTTCTTTCATTCACTGGTCTTTGTTTAGCGCTGTATAGTCTAAGCTTGAATTGGATACACTTGCACATAAATTGCGTATTTTAGAAGTCTTTTGCCATCAAATTTGATTGCCCGGAGAGCAATTTTCCTCCCTTCTCATTGGATCTGCACCCTTAAACTATGCACAAGTGTTTCTGATTACAAGAAACAAACATTTCTTGCTTAAATCCACCTCATAAACATCTGGCCAACTCACAACACACCCACACTCAGCATGGATACCCTCGAATATTGTGCAACAGGGTCAGCTGAGGAAAACTATGCTGATTACCTACATTCTTCTGACTCCAATTTCTACATGCTTCCAGGCGAGTGCCACAGGGGCTGAGGGAAGAGTGCAGTGATAACCCTCTGGCCACATCCTGCAGCCTGACCCTCATCAAAATAGAGGAGCTATATGATAAGGGGAGGAGGATGTAAAGGATGGATGCTGCCATGCTTAGTTAAAGACTCACAGGCTCACTATTTCATGCTCCACATCTGCTGGTTGCCATAGCAACCCTGGTTTTGGGCAATTCCCAGGTCAGGTGGCTTCTGTCAG
>OMLF01004233.1:72084-98367 GCA_900302615.1 Holocentrus rufus | reverse complement strand
ATTCCCAGGTCAGGTGGCTTCTGTCAGCTAAAAAAAAAAAAAAAAGAAAAAGAAAAGAAAAAAGGGGCGGCTGCAACTACACTGGTTGCAGTAGAAACCCAATGCCATGAATGACAAAACTTTCTGTATTTCATTACTGGTTCTTGAAAGTCAGTGTCATTAAAGTTTCTTCAACCCACCACACACTCCCTCAGTTTTAAAAGAAAGGCTGTCACTAACAAGCTGTGTTTGCCTTGTTTTTATTGAACAAATGATTTTTGTTCTATTATTTCTTTATTATTTCACCAGAGATTTAAAAAAAAAAAGAGAGGCTAACGTTATTGCTGCGGCATAAAATGGTCAAGGATTGGAGTTTATATTTTAAAGTGAAAGAAGGAAAAAAAAGACAGGCAAAAACAGGAAGGCAATATGCAAGTCCAACACTATTATTACTGCTGAATCACAGCTTTTGTGACTCAGCAAAAATCAGCAAAATCTGCGACAAAAATAAAAGAAAAAAACACACCACTTTACTACTACAGTAGTAAAAGCAATCACTTTTTTAAAGAGTTTCAATGTGCAGATAGTTTTGTGAAGACACAAGAATTAAATAATTAATAGTTTAAAAAGTTATTTTGTTACACATGAAATGGATATCTATACCTCAAAGGCTTTAGATCATGTTATAGGACAAAACATTATAAAAGTTTTAGTAATTGCATCAATGTGATAACCACAGTAAGTGGAGACTGTTAGAAAACAATTAGAAACTTAGAAAAGAATAGCTGCACATCGGAAAGGCTTTACAATTACAAGCCAGTCATTATGACAGCATGGGTGCAGCTGAATGGCCCAGTGTGAATTCTGTACAAACAGAAGCAGAGAGAGCCGATCATTAGAAGCAGGCTGCTGCAGGGCAGGGTCCCAGTAGCTCAGCCAGAGCCTGTGTGAGAGGTTTTCAGTCTCATTGGGGAAGGCCAGAGGAAACATGCTGCAGGCCAAGCGCTCCCCAGCACCCCTCTCTTTAACCTGATTACTGTAATGAGCTTAGAGACTGTTGAATGCAGAGTATCTAACACAGATGCAGGCAAACAGGCTGCCTCTCACTCACTCACTGACTCTTACTGGCGTATGAATTCAAAATGCATCATCGGCCCCAAGCCCGGCATAACTAGATGGCTCATTGGGCGTAGAAATTGTTAGGGTAATGGATAAGAAGAGGGTAAGCAGACCTTAAGTGCAACGCGTTGGCCGTGCTCTGCTGATTCCAACCCTGGATACCTAGCCTCCTGCAAGGTGCGCATTTGAGGTGAAGAATATGTAAATTAAGCCGTGTTCACCTCGAATCACAATAACACAAGGTCTCTGAGTCTGCATCTGCATACCAAAATTACCAAAGACATCAAATGTGATTTTTTACTTTAAAGTCACAAAGACAAGCAGTGATTTAGTCTGTGCAGTGCTATTGATTCGCCTGTCCATGAATTGAATGGCTTAAAGCAAGCTGACAACTCTCTACAACAAAGCTATCAGTATGTACCGTACCATTTTCAGTTTTTTAGGACCTTGTTTGAACATGCCGAGTTTAACAGATACCCGTTTCAGCCAGTGCTTCAATATGGATTGGTCCTCAATCTGTCCTTAACCATGTGCAATCTCAGTGGGAAAGGCAGAGATTGTAACATTTTTCATAAACCTGTGCAGAGGTGAGAGCAGGCCTAAACATTTCAGTGCACAGATTGAAAAATCCAAGTTAACGGATCAACTGAAGCATCTATTCATCCATCCACTCATGGATCCATCCATTTTGGATACCCACTTATTCCAATTCAGGGGGCTGGAGCCTACCCTGCTAAGCATTGGACATAAGGTAGACACCATGAATGGGTCACCCGTCCATCACAGGGCTCTACTCAAATGTGGATCTCAGTCTGCACTCCTGTAATCTTATGCAGTCTGAAAGCAGCCTTTTGTGAAGGGCTGCACCACATTCAATTTTCTTTGATATCCTGCTGAAAGTTGGTGTTGCACCAGGTGCTCAGGTACTATTTTCAAAGTTATAAGTCTTAAAGAGCAGAATGAGAGGACTTCTAGAACCTCCGTATTCCTGTTTCAATTTTTCTTGCCCATAGTCCACAGCATGCAGATCGTGCACATGAGAACTGTACAACCTTCTGCACCCATGGAATTGACCTGATTCCAAAGTATGCACGGTGCATTCACCAGATTAAGAAATAAACAGCCTCCACAGCCCTCTGAGAACATCGGGATGTTGAACAGTTTAGTGGAAATGATACACGCTTTACTGGGGGTAGTTATTTTCCCGCCTGCAATCAGAGTGCCATTAAGTTTGGTGCATTGCCTGTCAAAGGCAGAGCATCTGGTGAAGGACAAGTAGACTCTGTATAAACTGTATATACACTTTCATTCTCAAATCCACAGAAAAGTTAAGGGTATCCTGTCCTTGGAAAAAGTACATTCTTGGGTCTAATACTGGACTCATGAAAGGACCGTGAACATATTTCTTCTATCCTCCCTTAGAGACTTAAAGATCAGCTGCAGAGGACGACATGTTCCATTAGTAAAAGATAATTTGGAGCAGTAAAAGTGATGGCTAGGTTCCGCAGCCCAGTCAGTCTTGGCATAGGCTAGATGGATACGCAGGTTCCTTCCTGATGGGACTATCAGAGGAAGCTGGGACTTGACTGATGCTCACAGGCAAAGAGACAATTTGTTATTGAATGAGTCCCATTTGGAAAGAGTCATAGATCTCTTAGGTTTCAGTATGAGGACAGCCTACATCCCTTGAAGACTCGCTATTTCAAGATTCTGCCGGTACATCCTTTACTTGGCAAAAGAGGAGCAGGATTTCTCTGGGAAACTCTATCAAAGTGACTCAAAAACATTATCCATTTAGGTTTTTTCAACTGGTGTGCAACAGCACAGAATTGAGTCTAGGGCCAGAATAAGTGACAGTACAGCTCAAGGCTGACGAAACTCAAGCCCATTAAGATATAAAAAGATTTTTTGTCTGTGTTGCTGACATTAGCTAAGGTGTCCTTAATGATAGGTAAATGGCACAGATCCTGAGTGGATGAAAACGATGGTGCAAGACTCCACCACAAGGCTTATATACAAGTACATTCTCGTCTGAAATGACACTTTGCTTCGCACTTTCCCCTCAAACCAAAGTGTTTCTTTCATTATTAGATTTGCTCCATTGGTTTTATATTTTTACACACTAATGCTAAGCTTTCCACGAGCATGTGTTGTACAATAGTTAGACAATGTAGCTTTACTGAATCACTCAAAATGTTTATGTAGTTCTGCACATCTCAGTTACCTGTCTCTGACTAACGCCATCCAGACAAGGAAATGGAATTATATGAGAGATTCCTTATCACTTCTATCAGACCTCAATTTCCCTGGGATGCCACTCCCTGAACATGCTGTAGGTGACACAGAATGCAATATTGAAGGGGAAAAATGATAAAATTGGATTGTTTGTTGTGAATGATAATACGTTCTTTTAGTATGCTGTCTTATATATTGCAATGATAGCCTACATAGTATAAAACACATTATTTGACTGTGTGCGATTTCAGCTTTGTCATTTGTGGCTGACTCTTTTGAGACAATGTACCAGGAGGATAAACTTTCTGAGTGTGAAAGTGAACCGTTTTATACAGCTCCACAAAGAATATCCATGGCAAAAATAACTTAAATCTTTAATCTTAGACTTAAATCTTCAATACTTTGTTGCATCCCTGTGGTTCATCCCCAAGAAGCAATTGCTGGTGTCCAAATACTCAAATGAAAAGTCTCATTTTCTGCTCCTGATTCTGGTAACTACTCACTTAACTGAGCAGACATGCAAAATATCCTTTACATAACATGATAACATCGCATATGTTGGGGTGACATAAAATATCAGTATAATAGTGAATTTAGTATTTCCCATTGTGTCACAGCGCTGTAATTCACATAGCAGCTTTCTGATCGCTTTCAGTTATAAGTGTCTCAGTATCCGCAGCTCAGCGATTTTGCTGTGTGGTGTCATCCTTTCTGAGATCTGCTAATTGCCTCAATGAATTTTGCCACCATAGCACACAACTCATTAATGCCGACACAGACTTCTAATTAGTTAAGTGGGGGCATTCAGCCAGCCTTTACAACTAATAACTAGAATACTTATTATTTCTGCTTTCTGAGTAACTATGATAACATTTCATTATCAACAACACACACAAACATCAAAATAAGCAGTATGTTATCAACAGTCATGAACAAGATCTAACTGGAACGCTCATTATTTTCAGAGACAACTTGTGACAGTTTATCATTATGTGTTGAATGTGTTTCCAAGGCATTTAATCTCAAGAGCATACTGTCTAAATATGACTAAAACAGATCCTGATTAATATGTAGTTGAGAAGATTAAGGCCTTTATTGATCATCATGTTGAAACTAGCTGTTGTCCACAAACAGAGAACCAGAACGCCAATGAGAGCAAGAAAAACAAAAAAACAAAATAAAGACAAACAGAAATACACACAGACTCTACATATCCAGAGCATTAAATACATGATTATATGCCTTGGTTGTACATCACATTCTTATGCTAAGCAAACTGTGTGTCACCATAAAATGTCCTCATTAAGGAGCCTAATGGCTGCATGCAGAACCCTCTTGAACCTCTTTAGACCTCTTGAATCATTCTGAGAAACATCTGGGCAATACCAGCCGATCATTGAAAGCATCTCAGTTTCGCCTTGAGGTTCAATAAACGTATTAATCAATCAAATAAACTAGGTGACAGTATGAATTCCAATGGCTACTTTTTGTATTCCAAAAATATTTTGACATTTCTGTTCACTGAAGAGCATAAAATGTGTCGGGGAGTGGCAGGAACAAAGAGAGAATAAACACATCCCGCACTCTGACATGCTGCATTATAGGTCAGGAGCCAGATTCAAATTCATGATTTTTTCACTTTCATGCACTTTAAGTCTCTAGACGATAGGGCATCACTTCAGTGGGCTAAGTTGCACCGTTCAATCCTTTGACAACAAAATGCATATGGCATACATGAACAGGGTTCAACTCCCTACTTAAGCAGCACATTTATGAGAAGAAATATGTAGCATCTATAAATGAGGCTGTCTCTAAATGGCTTCTGTCTGAAAAGAGCATCTTAAATAATTTCCAAAACTTTTTTTTCATTGGCTTAAC
Source organism: Holocentrus rufus (assembly GCA_900302615.1). Lineage (NCBI taxonomy): Eukaryota > Metazoa > Chordata > Actinopteri > Holocentriformes > Holocentridae > Holocentrus > Holocentrus rufus. The sequence continues at coordinate 93,156 of OMLF01004233.1, read as the reverse complement.
ATGCACTTCTTGACTTCTGAAGCACCTTGATGCATCTGCTAGGAACCTGGCTGATTGGGTAAAATGCAAATGCCAGCAGTGTGGTACTCATCCTACACATCTGCCACCTGCAGTGTGCCACAGAAATGTCAAAGATGAAGTTTCAAATGATGTCAAAAATCATGTCCAGTGCCTTTGGGCCTCAGCTCTTTGACACTACAGGACCTAAGGGAAAACCCGTGTGAATTAGTCATTTGAACTTATGAAGTCAAAAATGGATAGTGCATATTTGTGTGTGTATGTGTGTGTGTGTGTGTGTGTGCACACGTATGAGCAAGTCGTGGAGTGCATGTGTAATGTGGAGAACACACTGAAGGCACAGATAGACTGAAAGGCTTATACAGATTTACATTCATAATGTTGTGCTCTAAAAACAGCATGTGATGCAGCTACAGTAGCACGGGGTTATTCAAAGCAATTACAAGATAATGAATTACTGACAAAATTTATTTGGTCAGCGGTTGAGTCTATTATGAGGGCAAAAGCATTAAATTGTATGAGATAACACCTCACTAATGGTGGTAAATGTTCTGCATAGCCTGCTGTTGTTCTCTTAATAGTATCATTGAGAAAAGAAAGACAAATAGGCTCTGAGCACTAGACAGGCACATGGGCATACAGGCAGGCGAGCATGCAGGCAGGCAATGAATTGTGCCCTTTTCTGTTTCACGATAACTGGACAGCCCATCCCGCTCATCGTTGCCACTCTGCACATCGCTGACAGGGATAGTATCATCAGATTCATTGGCAGCGATGTGGGGGAGAGGAGAGAACCTGCCATCCTCCACATCCAGCTGTAGCTAACAAGACAGAAGTTACGCTCCAAAGATCTGCGGGAAAGGAAGGAAAGCCAGTGGTACTTAAAGCCATCTTCACTCTCTCTTAAACTCCTGGATCTACATTGTGAGGCTGAGCACACAGCTGTGGTACCCCAGTTGGACACAGATTCTTTAATCTCCTCTTTTATATGATATTGTCATGTAATCTCCATCTAGCTGCCCAGGGAGCAGCGCAGAGAGGCAGGAAATGAAATCAATGCTGTGTCTCTTCGCTGGGTGTTACTTCATTAGCATGGGCGCTACAGATGTAGCAGTAAATCTGATTTATGAAAGGGTGACAACGAATGCACCACAGACAGGCAGGGGGATTCATAACAGCATATAATAGGGACTCTCAATGCCTTGGGTTTCACCACAGCTTTACCAATGTGTGACAGAGCAAAAAACAAGAATAAATCCCACTATCATCCAGCATGCATTCCCTGTTATAACAACGTTGAATATAGATGTAGATTCAAGCTGCATCAAGTATGATTAAAGACCAATTTTGTAAGCTTAAAGCTCAGTTGAATTGAATTGAATTTCATGATGAAAACTATAGTCTTTACGACAAATGGCAGAATCCATGATGAGGTGCTAAATAAAAATGTAGAGACAGAAGGCCTAACATTAATCAACCTGAAGTAAACAATCACCACTACACCAAAATCAATTATATTTTCAGAAATACATTAATTTCTCCCTCAAAATACCCTACTTTCATATACAGTACATCCGTTTATGCACTTGGGACTCATAACAGCTTTGATATTTAATAATGATGGGCATTAGGCACTACAAATTAGTGCATACCTCCCCTTAATACTATAGGGAGCAGAGAAGCATCCACTGTTCTAACTGTTTTCTGGTGATATTTTGGTCTTCAATATGCTTCCATCCATTTTCTATACCCTCTTTTTCCTATTCCTATTCAGGGTCATGGGGGCGGGAGCCTGTCCTGCCATGCATTATGGGGAAGGCATGCAAACAGTCAGTCCATCACAAGGCTTATTCACCTCACTTGCATGTCTTTGGAAAAAAAATGCAAGCATGGGGAGAAAATACAATGCTAACCTCATAGCCACCATGCCCACTTCAATATGCTTAGAATTTAAAATAAGATAATGCTCCAACCACCCAAATCACAGAGTGCTATGAAACAGAGCCATTCGTCATAATTACACCACCATCATGAGACACAAGTCTGGTAAAACATGTGTGGGATGATGTCATTGCCTTGGTTAGCAGTCATAACATGCAAATATTTTGCTTAGGTGAAAAGTCATCGGCCACTTGTCTTTCATTTGTGAGCCAAGCAGCTTGGGGTGGCACATCTGGGCGCCAGCTGTGGCTGTACTGCAGTGTTCAAAGGTCAGTAGGTTAGGAACCTTCGGGAGTAAAAAACATGTAATCCTACTGTAGCTATGGAGATGCTGTGGAAATTTAAACGACGCAGGCCATGCAGCCGGTTGCTCATAAGAGAGCCATTGATATACCCGCCCCCTCCCCATTCCTGGAAAACAGAGATTCCAAATGATTAGTTGTGCCCTCCCATGGGACTGAGAAGGCTGGGGAGGGGCATGTGTAATTCAATTAGCCCCACAGTTCTGCTCCTAAGCTGACCTGTGAAGAGAGAGGCAGACAAATCCATCTCATGGAGACATCCTAGAGGTGCAGGCCTGGTGTGTACATAGAAGATATTGGCATCACATCATTAGTACTGTTGGTTTACATTAAAACAGTCTAACCCACTACAGGACTGCTTGGGGTAAATACAACAGTTTTTCTTTATTCTCTCCTCGAAGCATCAAGAAATATATTTACTCAAAGAGTATCTGAACGAGTATACCAAGGCCAAAGGAGAGCGAAGCAATCTGCCATATATGACAAGCCAGCCTCGTTCTAAGCAATGCCTCTGAGCCTCAGCTATGTGTCGAGGATGCTGTCTCCCACAGAAGTTGCATAAAGCTCGCCCTTTCAGAGCACAGCCATGCTCTGCTGTCTCTTTGTCCCTCCTCCCAGTGGGGAATTTATAAAGCTTTACAGTGCCTCACTCCATGAGGTTCCTGTAATTTATGACAGCCTTTTCCCAGGCACAGAGAAATCAAATCAAACTGTAAATATAGTACATGTTTCCCAGTATGAGCTCTTTACATAGGCCAGTAGATCACAAATAAATGCCAGAGATCCTGACAGTCATTAAATAACAGCATCAATAATCCCACATGTGGCAGCACTACATTAAATTTTGGATTATGAAAAGGGCAGCAAGCATAGATAATGAATGAGACACGCCACCAACACACAAATCAGAGGAAATGAAAAATTACTACAAGAAGTGAGCCGCACATCAGCCGAGTAATACTGTCTTCAAAGGCAGAGCCACCAGCCAGGATGATTAGTGCTGGTATGACCCTTGACCCCAAGCTGGCACACACACCTGGCTGTGTTATGGGACACCATCCCAGCCAGACCGGCGGGCTCAGAGCCATCTCTTGGGTATAGCCTAGCAGGGGTAGCATGTCCACTGCGGGTGGGCAACCACCCACCATCAGCTGAAGCTCCATCAATCTCCTGTCTGTGGAAACTGAAGACCCGACGGAGAGAGAGACTAACAGCTGTCATGTAGTGAGCTGAACAGATGGTAAAGGTGGTAAGAAATTAACACCGTATCATTTTAAACTTACACACAGCGCTTCCATTTGGGCGAGACATTTGGGGAAAACTGAAAAAATGCACTTCTGCAATGTCAACACTTTTTTCTATTAAGACCCCCCCTGAAAAAAAATCACTTCTCAATCTGTCTTGCATTGTCAATTGTTGATATATTCTCTCAGAAATATTTGGAACAGAACATTGCACACACCCCTGGCAGGTTGTTCACATCTATAAGAATGGGAAAATATTTTGATGTTTTCCTGATGAAAGCATAAACTGCTTCTTGTACAGGGGGGTTTTGGTAATGACAAGGCTAATACAATACTATGCAGTAGCTCTTTGTCAATCTATATTCAGTAATGCAGGTTTTTCAGACTACTGCTGCACTCAAGCACGCTAAAAGGGCAGATAACATGAAAGCCCATCGCTGCAGAATTCAGCCATGGGCTTTCATGCTAGAATTTCTAAACCATATGAAAAAACACTGTCTCTCCTTTTGTCTTAACACTCGATAGATATTTATTTTTTAGATAGATATTTAGAGGTCTTCTAATTCATGTTTCACAGGGTGAAAAGTCATTATGAAATGCCATGAAATTAGATACTATTCGACTGCACAGCATCATCAACAAACATCAACAAAGGCAATATTCTGCGATACCTAATGTACTGACAGAAGCATTTCTTTATTTGTAAAGTAAGGGGCCCCTTATCATTTAGAAATAACTGATCATCTGTAATTTTCAAAGAAATTCGATTTTTTTCTTTTAATGACTAGTATAAAATTTACTCTTGACACGTTTCAACATTTCATTTGGTTTAAATTGCAAAACGAGTATCAGACACGAGTCAACACAGAATGTTTTGGATTTCATCAAGACTGTGACCAAATTTAAGAACACCTCCAAAAAAAACAACAACGAATTGCATTGGGGAAAAATTAATATATCAAGGTCCCCACATAATACCAGTTTCTTATTGCTAATTAACTGTAGACATGCATCAGTCTGAATTTCATGATTAAAGAGCACACCTTGAATATGCATAATCCACGTTCCACTGGAGCCAGCATGTTCTGAATAGGTTTAAGGTCATCTGTACTGGCTGCACACATAGCTACTCTGGCCAAAGAGAGCTGTCATCAGGCCATACAGCAAAACGTGTTTGAATTATGGCATCAAAGCTATTAAGCCACGACTCTGTCCAATTAGCCATTGCTTTATCCAATTAATATTACATACAGATAATAGCAGACCAGCATGACTGCTTTCACAGAATCAAAAGAACATCACTGCTTTGTGAAAACTGTCTGTGTACATTCAAATGGAGCATGTGCACAGCATAGTGATGAAATGGTGGACTTTTTAGGGCATTTCCAATAAATGTCTAATTGTATAAAGTACAAAGGCCCTAAAATATATGGGTACTGCAGAAGGGATTTTGAAACTCTCAGTGACAAAGGATCAAACAATAATCTTTGTGTTCTAATGACCCATTGACACCGATAATGCTGGTTTTACAGGCATGAATCAGTGCTATAGATTGAATGCGTACAATATTTCTATAAATAGCATTAATAATGAGTAACTCTTCCAGTGTACATGTTTACAGGCACACTGAACCAATTTCACAGCAGAATGGCCTCTGGCAAGAAATTAAGAGAGCATAATGGAATAGAAAGGATCGAATGGATGTACACATAATATGATAGGCCACCCTTGTTGACTGTATCAGCAGCCCTTACAGCAGCTGGTGTCATTCTCCCCCACCCTCAGCAGAGGTCAGATGATGCAATGGCTCTCATCCTTTACTTTACAGTAGATGAATAGAATCTAGCTTCCCTTTTTTATAGTAGCTGTTATCCTACCTCTCCTCGGAGTAATGACAGACACAATTCCACAAGATCCAAGTGGCCTTGTGAGAGATTAAGATTCAATCCTGGTTCTCAGCTGCATTTCAAGCTAACCTAGCACTAGCAAATTTGTGATGTCACTTATAGTCCCAGTTGAATGGATTGGAGCGATAAGTAAAACAAGGTGGAGACAATGAGGGATGAGAGATTAGTTAAGGATCTGCTGTAGAAGGACTTGAATTACTCCTTTACTTTCGTGGATGTGATACAATACCAGGAAATACAGCAGCGGTAAACACAAACTGTCCATCAGATCATCACTACTGTTAAGCCAGACAATGCATATTCTAAACAAAGTCAATATTTATATTCAGCTCACATTCAGCTGCAAGAGAGAATAGTGCGCCAACAAACAAGGTTACAGTAAGGAACATCATGGTGTATTATAATGTCTGATTTGATTAGAACTCTCCTTGTCCAAGTCCAAGACATTTTTAATGATGTTCTGCTGTCAGGCCAGTTGACCTTATTCCCACAGCACCTATTTTGAATTTGCATTACATTTGTGGTGAGAAACTCTACTGGGGAGAATAGTATAGCCTTTAGGCTATTGAGTGGTGGAGAGAGTACTCAAACGCTTTACTTAACCCACTGAACTCTGATTTTACCCTCAAGTTTCCCCTCAAGTAACCGCAAAGTTAGGAGGAAAAAAATCCTTTTTCCAGATTGCACAACAGTGTTACATACATATTGTGCATCTGCTCAGTCCAATGCTTCACTGAAGATACAGCAGCTTTTGTTGAGTGAGGAATTCAAACGCAAGATGCCATTTTTTTGCCTGTAGTATTGAATTAAATGGAAGGAAAGTGTGTGTCTGTCCGCAGCTAATCTCGCAAACTACTGGGCCTCGCAGCCTAAAACTTTTTGCACACAGTTTCAAAAACTTTGAAAAACTATCTTGCTCAACCATCGCTTCTCACATACTACTGGGTTGGTACAGCGCTCTCTCACTTCATTCATTGTCTAGCTCGCTTGACTATCGCTCCCTCTTTGCATACAGTTGTACTACTACTGCTTCGCATACTATTAACAGACTAATAATTTTTTTTAATCCTATTGCGGCCATATTTACTGTGATCCTGAGTGAAAAGATCTATGACATATGTTGTGTTTTCTGGGCAAGTTTTTAAAACACACTCCTGATGAAGCAAGTCAACAGAACACAGAGCAGACACACAGGAGAACAACACTGGGCCTTTAGACGAGGGACAAGATCAAAGCAACCATAGAAAACCCCTCTCACCCTCTCTGCAACGAGTTGTGGCACAAAGCAACAACTAACTATAGAGAAATTGAGACCCCACACACACCTGGTGGAGATCTGCACCCTACAGAGTGCACTCTTCTAGTTCCTTGTGGAATGACCACAGCCCTGTCCAGACAGTACAGCGGTATAACACTCTTAATGTCTAGTGCATGCAGGTTTGCTGATTTTATGGAACAATCAGGCCAGCATTACTTTATTATTCCCAAAAATTAGAGGGCGTACATAATTTCTGTCAGCTTCAAGAATACCTTGATACTTCTGTCATGAAAAGTACCTGTAATTTATGAATCAGAAATACTGATTCAAATGGTACTAGAATTGACAGAGAATGTGGGAGTTTTCTGAAAAACAGTATAGGTTATTTTCTTGGAAGCTATTATCCCTGCGGGGACAGGGCACTCTGTAATAATCACAAATGGAATTGAATGAAACCGAAATCACTGAATCAGCATGACGCGCATTACCAGACCTCCCCTAGTTTTACTAATTCTTTCCAGAAAGGGTCAGAGATTTTCTCAGGCTACCCAGATTAAAGAAATATAGCGACCTTACTGCACAAAAGTAGCGTTGATTCAACACATAAGCAGGAACTTGACAAACCTCACAGTTATCAAATTAGCTAGCTATGTCTATGACCGCTTGAAATTAGCTGGGAAGTTAGCATCCTACCGCGGGCTAAATGTCATTACCTAGCAATAGTGGGCCAAATATACCACCGTAATATGAACCGATACCCCTTAATTTTGAAAATCCATTTGTTTGTAATTTGTTTTTAAGGAATTTATGAAAAAAGAAACAAATTCCAAAAATTTGCATGTGGGTCTTGGTGCACAGCAGTGATATACAGTACAGTAGCTAGCTCTTCTCGATACACCACGAGTCTGAAGTTCAACAGGGCCACTAAGGTCTATATAGAGCATCACTACAAATCATGCCATGAACTCTTGAGTCAACTTTATCAGTCAATCTCCAAAATAGAGCAACCTATGTAATCCTAGATATCGCCTTCCATTGAGAGTAACCAGAGAATCCCTCTGCCCTTACGACAAGGTCACTGCTGATGAGCTGAATATACAAGGCTAAAGTAACACAATCGCTCATACAGTACCTCTTCCAGCTGCTAAAAGCACTTCCGCCAGTCCAATATGAAATCATTTTGGCTAGAGTCTGTCAGAGCAGTCCACAGTTCTTCTGAGAGTCAAGGTGCTGACACCATATAGCCATAAGCCAGGGGAGAGAAAGAGAAAGAGAGAGAGAGAGAGTGAGAGTGAGAGAGAGAGAGAGAGGGAGAGGGAGATCTTGCTGGGTCAGCAACCCCAGCAGCCTGCAGAGGATCAGAGCAGAGGACAGCAGTAATTTCAGTGCTGCTCTTCAGACAGGAAAGTCCTCTCCTCTCCCCCGGGCAGTCACAAACACTGCCTGACAGCTGCTGTACACAGAAAGAACCTGACGGGGCCTCAATTAACCTTGATGCGAAAGTACTGCCTTGTCAATTCTCCCTAAATAAGATCAACGACACAGCTCAACGGCAATGTCATTTTGTTTACTTTATCTGTTGTTATTCCATCTCGCCTCTGTCCCGGCGCAACTAACCTTTACTCTCTCTGTCCAAAATTATTGTAAGCCTCTTCAACCCCGAGGCCTCTTCCATCGTGGACAATTATTATCGACTGCGATGTCTTCAAAAATGCTCATTGATAAACAATAGCCAAAGTGTAAAAAAAGGAAAAAAAAAACTCTTCATCGCTTCATCAAATGATTAATGTCCAACTGTACTTTAGTCTAGGACCTCTACTACTCAGTTGTATTTGGCTGTGATGTATCATTAATGTGGATCGATGGCAAGTGGCTCGATCACTAGGATCTCTGCCCCACTGTCATTGACCTCTGGCTCCTGTGGCGTCCTCGGGGACCCCATGCCAGTGAAAAACACTCCCAGCATGCTGATGGAGGGGGCAAAAGCTTCAGAGCCTTTGAGAGTATGCCTCTAATGTGCTCTCACTGTGACATTGAACACAACAACACACTCCCAGCGTTTCAACAGCAGCACACAATTAATGGACTCAGCATAAATACACAGTATACTAATGGCCTCAGCATTCATACACAGTATATACTGCATGTACCACAAGAGGAGCGATTGTTAAATTATGAATCATAGTGCACCCACTCCTCACAATACACTGTGAATACAAGAGACAAAGGAATTCTCTGTTTTTTTCTGAGGGCAATTTTAAATACAGTTTTTAATAAAAGAGAAAGAGAGTTTCCTGCATGAGACGCTCTAAGCTCCACACACAATGGCCCAAAAAGAACCTGGGCAAGTTACAACAAGGTGGTTATTATTCACTGGGCGCAAGCAGCCGTCATAATGGAAGAGAGACGACCAGGTGATTAACTCTGTTTCATGGATTCTGTGGCCATTATGACCCACAGTGACAGTTTGTTCTGAAAAAGAAACATTTGTTTCAGTACATGGTACAACAGGGGGGAGAAATACTGTATTAACTACTACACAGTGCGGCCCAGCACCTCATTGTGCGCTCACATCCATTGTGTAGCCAAATTTATAATACGGCTCACTCTAATTGGTAATACAGGACACAGACTTGTCAAAGACCAAGGAGCATTAGTTGCTCTTTTACCTTCTCTACTTTTTTAAATGAGGCTAGCATAGATATCACATGGTATTTACCGGAGATGATCAATTTCCACAGCCAGAGCTGGCCTAGTTCATGGCCGTCCCCTTGCTTTTCTATAGCACTAAAACAGTGATGTTTATCTGTATTCATCAACACATCAACACGGACTGTGTCTATCTGCACCAATCACACCCTTACAGATGACAATAATTAGTATTAATTATATCTCTCTTTACTGTCAAATTAAGACAAGCACTATTATCTGCTAATACAGGAATAAAATCTTTTCCTATATTTCCAAAAAATACACATACATTTGTTAAATTTCAACATTTCAGCTTTGATCAGGGACTCATTAAGTGTACGACATGATACAAGCTGCGGCCACAAGAAAATTTGGCATAGAGCATGACACGGTCTTTTAACCAGTAACCCAAGCCGGGGCCGTGTACTGTTGGTAATAGTTATGTCACTCCTATTGGCTGCAAGCTCAGACTGGCATCTCGTTTGACCCACTGATGAGCAAGCTGCCAGCCTGTGCCACTGCCTCTGACCTGAGCCACACCACGCCGGCGTCTACTGACCTACTTCTTGGTTTTCCCTGAGCCTCACTACCACAGCCGTGTCGCTTTAGACCAAATATAATAACATGGTCATATACTGATCGGCTACTATTGTCTGCTGGGTTAGTGTCTTCATCACCTTCAACACTGTTTCCCATCCCTGTCTGTTTGTTTGTTTGTTTTTTTCTTTATGTACAAGTAGAATCAAAGTGTACTGGGTACAAGAGCAGTGCTCTGTTTGTCTTTCTCTAACCCAACCAGAATATCCCTTGGAGTGACTGTACAATAGGTTAGAAAATAAGAGAACTTTTGGTATAAAAGTGGTAAAAGGTGGACTGTTCAGGCACTTAGACCAAAAACATAATATGCCTCAGACAAGATGAACTCCTTTCTGTCTCGATGCAAAAAGCATAGAGACGGATAGATATCACAGACAAAAAGTGACAATTCCATCAAGTAATGGCAGAAGGAACAGCTGCAAATTAAAATAATTATCCTGATGTTTCAGTGCTGAGAAAAACAAAATGCCACACATTACAGGATCAACAACTGAGTAACCTGTGGATATAATAATACTGAAAACACTCCTGTGCTGCACTAGCCCATAATTATTAAACAAGTGTACAGCCAATCTAATCGAATCAAAATCTAACCTTTAATTACTGAGATCAACCTCACTTCTAATCTTCAAGCATGTTGGGCAGGTGGTCAAGTTTCGGTGCCTTAATGAAAAGTATGTAGCCGACATTAAACGCCTCATGTATCGATTGCCAGCCACATTCATCTGCTGGGAAACAGACAAGAATTATTAATAGAGACTGCTGTGCATATTCGAGGAGTGAGAATAGCAGCGGGCTCATGCATCTGCCAGCAGATCTATAGGAAAGATCTGGGGGTGAGTCAGGCCCTAAGGAGGTTGTGATCACAAAGACAGCAGTGAGAAAATGCAAAGGAGAGATCTGTTTCACTAGTAAACACAAAACACAAAGGCTGGGTCAGAGCGCCAGCACGGGGTGTGTTTTAGTTTCCACCTCCTACACACTCATGCATTAAATATGGTTCAACAATCACACTCTCCAATGACTCTCAAAAGCCCTCACTTCCCAGCCCTCCAACTAAACATTTCCTGGGGAATTCCATCCAGGAATGTATTCCCGATGACGGAGCCACTGCAACAGCTGACAGGAAAATCACTTTCTAATAAGTGGTAGGGAGGTAACACAGGCGAGGCCGTTTTTCATACAACTGCTTGTTCTCAGTACTTGACATGTTAAAAATCAGTCATAAAAATACATGCTTGGGAATGTACAACATTGTTGATTTTATCAGTTGAACAGTTTTTAGATTGCTTACCTCTCCAAGAATACCCCTCTCTATGCTGTGATTAAAAGTACTTAATAAGCGTGTAGTAGGCTACATATAAGAACAATGTTTAGTCCATTGATTCCCAGTAAGTTAGGTATCGAGTTGAGAATTTTATGTGGACATAAGTTGTTAAAGCAGAGATTTTCTTAATAGGGTTTCACAGCACAGAATCACTTTGATAATGGCTTCAATAGGTGGTAATGACTGGGAAAAGGCATTCTGCAAACCATTTAAGAGTACTTGGGTTTAACTACTACTGAAAGAAGAAAATATATTTCACAAGATTAGACAAGAAGTGCTGGTGATATCTACTAAATTGTAATGCTATTGTTATAGAAGCATACAGTGTGAATCCTTAGGCAATATAGAACATATTCAGAGCTTAGTGGAAAATATTGTAATCTTTAAGAAAAATACTGTCATGAGCACTGATATAAAGGCTGTGAGCCAAGTGGGCCTGCTTCAGTTTAGCTATTGGACGATAATTAAGGCAGCTATAGATAGATTCTAAAACTGCCCAAATTAATATTGTGCACAAGCTTACAAAAATGGCAAATATTTCTTTTCTATCCTCAGGTTTTCGGTTATGAATAGCAAGCACCTTGTGTTTCATTTGATGGAACTGCAGGCCTTCATCAGTTGCTGCCGGCGGGTGCATGCTGCATGTGAGCTTGTGACATTGGTGGTGCTGTGATCTAATTATATCTGTGTAGTGTGCTGTGAGAAACTGTACAGTATGTATTGCAGATGCTTGGTAGACTAGTAAGGTCCCTATTTCTGTAATAAAACATGGACAGCCAAATGGATAATCCTTTGAGATTTCCATAGCTTCAGATTTTCTGTAAAACGAGATGTTTGGATGCAAAATGTTATTTGTTTGTAGCAGTACCAAAAACAGTGCGACCATATTCAGTGTATACACACACACACACACACACACACACACACACAGTCCATCAGAGTTAGTCTGGCAGTAAATACATTAATCCTACAGACAATCCAGCTCAATTCCTTTATCAGAAAAAGGTATTTACAATTCATAAAGCCGTTCCAGCACCATGTCATTTCGAAATTGCTCTCTTTCGATACATTTTGTTTATCTGCCATTCAACAAGTCCTCCTCTTGACACTAACAGGGGTGCACATACAGTACCATACTGCCTTATGGCTTAATTTCTGAGAAAAAGCAGCCAAAATGCATTTTGGAATAAATGCAAGCAATCACTCTTATTTGCTGATTGTTATTCCTGCAGGGCACAAATATTACCCACTGAAAATGCACCAGTATAATAAACCTACACATAATATTGTCATAAATATTTAAGCTTAATTTTCAAGATGATCAAATTTGCCCAGGGCATTTGAGAGTTCTTCCATGGTAAACCAAAGTAGATGGACTAAGTTTCAGACACAAGCTTGGTGAGTAACAATGATGCATAACACTGAAATACAAGGGCTCAGAGAACCAATTAAATATGTAAGCCCCCAGTTTGATGCCATTACCTGACCCATACTGTCCATTTGTCAAAACAGAATCTTGATAGTTTTCAAACACCAGATCCCTATCGTACAGTGTATACTCCCCAAAGACTGAATATTGGCAAACAGAGTGCTTCAAGCACTTTGTTCATTATCTACATCAAGGTCAGGCCCATATAATCCTGTGCAACTTTTGTCTTACTGACAAGGGCAAACAACCCATTTCTGTATGTGTGGCTATCTGGATGCAAGAAAATTCATTAGCGATGCAACAAGGAATGCCTTGTATTCTGTGAAATGGAAGACTGATCACATGTTTTGAAACAACGCTGCCTTAAACATACTGCTGAGGAGCTCATTTATAAATGCATATACTGTGGTTGGAGGAAGCTTTTATCCATAGCGCCTTACAGTACCGTGAGTAAATGCATTTTTAGCACATGTAGCCCCCAGTGGGAATCTAAGCCCTGGTGCCATGCTGTATTGAGCCATACAGGATCACAGCTCAATGCATCACTCTGAAACCGCTCGACCTTATCAGTTATGTTGCACAGGTAAGACATGTCAGTCTGTGTTAGTACTGGTTTGAAAGTACCCTCACGCAATGAGTATACTTGAATTGACCCTTGAGATCTAAGATGCCTCTTGCAGTTAGTGTTTCCGCTGCCATGAAGGAGAGTGGGGTTTGATTGTTAAAACAGCTGGTCACAGGATCCCAAAGCTTGAGAATGTCACAAGACGCCGATGTGTATCTAATGGGGTTTGGCATAGCAAGTCATCACAGCATACATGTAACCCTCAAGTATAAGGCGTCTAAAAGTGATCATATGAATAGCAGTTTATTTTGGCTCCTGAACCTCACAGCCACTCCCAAGCAGAACCTATTGGAGCAACATTCACCACACTGACTGCCCTGTATCTGCGTGAAACAACCACATGTTACAGCTCAGAAAATGCATGTTCACAAAAGCAGCATAAAACAAAGCAACCCGTATGGCTTGGCAGTGCTGACTAGTGATTGAAGTGACAGTCAATCAAGCAACCTGGTTCAAGTCCTGTGTTGGCAAACATGCCTGCTCAAGTGTCCTGGAGCAAGTGGCTGAATCCCTACCAGCTGACCCTGCACTCTGACCTCTGTGGAAGGGGAATATATCCTCTGGGATGAATAAAATAGCACATTATCATCATTATTATTATTTTTCCATTACTGTTGCAAAGCATGACTGGGCTTACAGGATATAGCAATTAATAAATTTGCCCAAACTGATTATTATTCCATGTCTATTCCGTCCACTGCCACACACCATTTAGTCAATTAACTGCAAGACATAAATAGTTTAATCCCATGCCATCAAATTATTGCACTGGCAATGCCAGCTTTGATTTTTGCTGATCCAGATATCATTCAGGTCAAGTATAAGTTACTGTACAGTACGCTACAGTCTTTGTAGGGCAGCAAGGCGACCGAGCTGCACAGCTTTAGTTGTCTATTTTCGCACGAAATTTGGCAAGTCTAAATATTTAACACGGCAACAACGCAAAACAAGTAGGTCAATGAAATATTCATCTAAGGCTATTATTTCTTATCTGTCAATGTCAATTACAATCAGCCACATTTTGACGAAAGGGGGTAAATTTGACGGGCTGATGACACACCAGATGAAGTAAATCGCCCGGAATTAAACCCAAAGAAAAGCGAAGAGATAGCACATCACACTAATAATATGAAGAGATCGTCTCCAGCCTGTTAATATGAAATGCTTTCAGCGCTTCTACTGAGCCAACACCGAGCAGCCTGCCTTGCTGAGAGGATCCCGTTTGGGAGGCACAACACCTCGAACAAATAACGACCGGGTGTAAAACACAACATGAAAGGTTAGAAAATGAATGCGAAATCCTACCTGATGTCTGCTACTCGTTAATGCATGCGAGCTGACTTGGATGTAGGCTAGGCGACACACACACACGCACACACGCACACACACATACACTACGAGCGGTTCAGCTCTGCCTGCCTGCCTCCTCCACGGCATCAAGCCCCTCCTCGTTTATCGTACAGTGGAGAGATGAGAGAAGGAAAAAAAAAAAAGATCACATTTCTATGCGCCGAAAAAGAGGAAGCACGTCATATTCACCTTCTTCTTCGGGATGGTTTTCACATGTCATGGAGGTCTATATCAAGGCGGACTTAAACATAAAATAAATTTTGACCCAGTTGGGCACTCTGCGCGAATATGCTGTCCTGGTGTTAAAACAGCAGGCCTATCACAGTAGTATAGTGTGTGTGTGTGTGTGTGTGTGTGTGTGTGTGTGTGTGTGTGAGAGAGAAAGAAGTGAGAGAGAAAAGGATGTGAATGATTGAGTTCTCTCATCTGTCCGTGCTGTGGATTTGGGCAGTGAAGCATACCTGCCAAAAGCCTGTCAGCAAACCAAGCATCAGTGTAAGGCAGTCCTCCTCATTGCTGTGCTTTATCCCACTTTGACACAAGATCAATGACACATGGGAGATGATGTTGTATAACCAGAGGCCCCTGTCCGCAGCAAATGATAACACAACCGCATGCAATCAATCTCAAACGAATAGGAGCATAACCTTGGTCTCAGATCGAGGCTGCAGGTACCTTCCGCTGTTTGAGTTTTTATTCAGGTGGTCAACAAAGTGTCAGTGCACTTGAACAAGCCTGTAGCCCTTTCAAATGGTATGTCATCATCCTCGCTGGATATGGTTTACAAAGCTTATATTATCATACTGGAGGTGTTTCTGCAGCTGATTGAGAGCTGTGCATTTTAATCTAGTCATTATTTCCTAATCCCACAAGGAACAAATGACTGACAAAGGGATTGTGCTGGAATTTGCGGGGGGGAGGGTTGACCTGAGTAGTGAGTAGCATACAGTATATTTATATCAACCACACAACCATCTTTCCCCACCTCACCTTAGTGACTTCTTACAGCGTTGATTTTTTGCATAACCATATACTGCCCTCTAATGGGCATACGCATAAGCAGCCAGGCAGCAACTCCCTCAGACACTTGAAAAGGAGGCAGAGTCTTTTTGAAATGTAAAATTTGATGTGGTGGAAATATTTCTGAACTATACAGACTGAAAAGGATTATGATATGTAATATATAATAACCTATTACATGCTTATTGAAGTCAGATTAATTAACTAGTTATGTGGCTACCTTTCCCAGATTTGAGAGGATTAGTGAGCTGTCTCCACGGTATGCATGAATATTCAAAATATTTTGCCCGATTAACAGCCTCCATCTTAACATCAGCAACTGCTAAGCTGTTTCTAGACAGCTAAATGTCAAATCTATTGCCAATAATAACCAGACATCTTGTAACTTTAAACATTTAATTTCTTTGCCAAATAGCACACATGCAGGATTATATTAAAACTAAAAGCCTGTTGTTAATTAATCATTGGCAAGTATTCAAATGATGGTAAATACTGACACATTTAATTCAGAAAGGACATTTTAATTCAAGGAGGAGGGTTTTGTTTTATTTTCATTGCTCAGAATTTCAGTCTCTTCAATTTGTATGAGGAACACCATTCTTGGACTCTGCAATTTCGACATTTGGGAAAACATTTCTGGCATTGCATATTTTCTGAGCTGAGATACATTACCTCCACGATGATGTAGCTGTTCTGATGCAGGCCAACCTCAAATACTTTATTTTTCTTTTTTTTTTCTGTCCTGCATAATATTAATCGTTTATAGTACAGCTAATTCTTGTGCCACCACAAGAGGGTAGCACTGGCATATTGTTTAAGGAAAGTTACATGACTTCAGGAATAATGCTCAGCGTAATTGTAATGAAAATCAACATTCTTTCTATAGTTTTAATCATGTTAAATCTTTAGTCACCAAGTGTTTGATGATGAAATATTTATCTCTCCTACCATCACCTCGGTTCTCTCAGTTTTTTTCCCCCCTCTCTAAAAAGAATATATGTGTGTGTATATATAATAGGATGATATATTTGAAAGGAATATCATTACGTTTAAGACTCACATGCATATGGTGTAAAATAGTCCAAACAGTCACTGTAAACAGCCAAAAACCAAGGTTATGTGAAATAAACATCTGCACTTGAGAACTTTTACCTCAAAGTTCCAAGGACTAAAAATGTATTTAATATGCAGGCAATACTGTGAATGATGGATATTGTTACTGTGCATTCATTGCCACAGTTATTCCATTAGCTGCAGCAATAACACTTTCTTAAAATCTCAAGCAATGTTCAGTACTTACCACATTGATCAGCAATGCCTAACTTGGCTAACTAAACAAATACTGACAATCAGTGTTTTCTGAAGCATTTTTAGTGTAATGAATGAGATGTAAAGATGATTGCCTCATGCTTTTCTTGACCTCAGTAAAGCCAGTGGAGGATGATTTTTTCCCCCTTAGAGCTTCACCACGAAAGGTCAATGCCACTTGAAGTACACTAAATGTCTTCTGAATCATAATCTTATCAGTTCACCTTGTTTATGTTCACGAGCCAAGGTCACACACCACCTCATTAACATAAATGGAAAAACAAACACGTGCATTAAAAAGCTTTTCTTTTTTAAAAAATAGTTCACTTTCAAAGTAGTTCGCTTATCTTGCCGGACCTTGCATGTGGCTACTGAAGGAGCATTGTGCTCTATTGTGGTTTGGATATTTCCATGGGAACCAGTGGCCAAGGAGAGAGGGAGGATCCTACCAAAGCAGGAGGGGGCGTGTGTTAGATTCACTGGTTTCCTCCTTTATTTAACCCGCCTGCATCTCTCAAACAGGCACAGATGTGCTGGTCTTGACAAGAGAGAACGTCACTCTGCTGTCAAGAGAGCCTCAGAGATCTTTCACAAGACCCTGACCCTTCAGCCCGAGCTCTCAGATTATCCTGTCTGAGGCAACCTTGTGGATTTACCCATATCTTTCAACTAGGTAAGAATTTCCTTTCTGAAATAGTTTTGAAGCTTTTGGAAGATTTTAGTATGGTTGTTCTTCATATGATTTGTTTTCATTTGAGATCATGGTGCATTCTCTTACAAGCATATCCTTTTGTTTTCACAGTTTGCAAAACTGTGCCAAAGGACCCATGTGGGTGGTGGAGAAGATCCGAGTGTCAGTGGAAAGAACCAACCTGCCTCTCCCATCAACAGAGTACAGCTTTAAAGTTGGTGATATCATGTTTGGAGAAAAAGCTGACAAACCCAAAAGGAATTCTCTGTGTCGTAATGTCATCACCCCTGACAACATCCCAGAGTTCTGCATCCCTCCTACAATCCCGTGTCTGCAGGATATGAAGAGCACAGAGCACAGCCAAGCCGCCCCCATCATCAGGGTGTCTACTTGTGAGAGGCATAGCCCTGAAAGTGAGGTGGCATGGCACGAGTCCTTCAACCCACACATTATCCAGGTGGAGAGCGTGGACGAGAGCCCCTACGACAACGGCTGCAGTGATGAGGAAACCACAAACGCTGACCCCCAGAGTCAGGCAGCCCTGTCCCTTCCGCACATGGCCAAAGCACAGACCTGCTATGGCTTTTGTACCTTACTGGAGAGCCCCCACACCAGGAGGAAGGAATCCCTTTTCCACTCTGAACCTAGTTCCTTTCCCCTGCTGGTGTCCAGGAGTAGATCCAGCACATGCTCCAACGTCTCCCCCTCTACCTCGCCCTCTTCCTACCCTTCCTCTTTCAGCCTCAGCTCCCTGGCCTCCAAGCTCTCTCCAAAAGGCTTCACCCGAAACAGGCAGGGCACTATGGACAGCGATACCACTTCCTCTACTGAATCCTCTCCTTTCAGTTCACCTCTGTTGACCAGGTGCCCTGCCAAGTCTTCCCTCTTCAAAGCACTGAGCCATGAACGCCTGTTGTCTAGGAACATGAGGAAGGCAATGGTGTCCAGGAACAACTCCCTGTCGACAGATGAGGGTAGCTCCACGGACAATAGCCCCAGTGTCATGAGGAGGGCGTCAGAGGGGTTGATGGAGGGCCTGTCCAGTCGCTACAGCCTGATGCCCCCCACCTTCTTCCCCATGGACTTGACCCTGCACAGAGAAAGGGTGATGAAGGAGAGCATGGTACCCATAGGCAAAGATGGCAGCCTGCGACTCTCAGCAGAGTACTGCCCTGATAACCAAAGACTACGGGTTCGGCTGATCAGCGCTGAAGGGCTCTATTCTCTCTCTGTAGACCCCAAGATTATCAATTGCAGCGTCAGCCTCTCTCTGGTTCCTGGAAAAGTCCAGAAGCAACGCAGCACAGTCATCAGGAAGAGCCGTAATCCCATCTTCAATGAGGATTTCTTCTTTGATGGTATCTCAGAGGAAGACCTCTGTCAGCGGTCTCTTCGCTTTAAAGTGGTTAACAAAATGTCCACCATGAAAAGAGACTATCTCCTAGGTGACTGTGATTTGCCCCTCTCCAGCATTGTAACATTATAAACCAGACTACTTCCTTATTACTATTATTATTATTTATTTCTATATTGAAATATTTATTTTAATTTTTATATTGTAAAACAGAATTTTATATCAATTAAATAATTGGAAAACAATTTGTTTGTTTGATTTTAATATGTGACAACATAAGACAATCTTGCAGCTGGTATGCAAAAGTATTTTCAGTGTAATGTGACACACTTTACACACAATCATCACACAAGGCCCTGGTTATCCAGAATGCTAAAAACTAATCTTCATCTTACAGTTTCTTAAAATCTAATACATAAACTTAACTAAATCATCCCCATTTCATACACTCCTTAATACACTGGTATGCTAATAAGGTTGATGTATCAACTATCTCCTGACCTTTCTACTGATTAAATATCACTAATAGGAACCAGAAACCTTGGAGGGGAGTTTTGAAGGATGCTTTAATTTTAATCAGTCCAAATAAGTGGCTCTGATGGTATTTGCTATGATACCAAAAAGCTTACTGTCAAATCTCATGAAGAGTCATAACAACTTGAGATTGTCAGTATTTGCACATTCAACAAGTTGGATATGATGTATTTTTCCTTTCATTTTTGAACAAATTTCTTGCATATCCTCCTGTAGACATTGTTGTTTTGTAATATCTGTGTCTCTTATTTCTTCTCCTACTATATGGACAACATTTTTATATATAGTATATTTATAGATGTTTATCTAACTGAATATTGCGGAACCTCTTAATGTAGACCTCAGGCAAACATATCCTGCTGTTTTTCAGCGATAAAGATCAGGCTTAAAAGCATCTGCTGCCACTATGGTTCCTAGTTAAAGATTAATAGGTTTCGTGGAGTTCAGAAATACTCCAGTATAGAGGATGGACAACAGCTGGCTATAATGACAGTGTTTGACAGCACAAATAGTAATAATATCCTATTTCATTATGATAGGTTATTATGTTCAATAGCAGCATAACATACTTTAAAAATCTGAATAATTCTACCCATTTTAGAGTCTCGGTTGAGCAGTTGAGAAAAGCCTTTGGATAAATGCAACCCGTGATCCACTTTTCAGTTTAAAATACACAGCCACAAAGACCTACAATCCCTTCTCCATCGTTTCAGTGGGAATAAGGGTTTTGTGTGTCTACAATGCACTGGCTAACACATGGGCTTTGTGTTCCTGTTATACATGGTAGCATTTCATTTCTGACAAAGGGAACCTACCATATCCCTCACAGACAACCTACATTTTTCAACAATACCTCTGGGGCTTGCTCTGTTTCCAGATCCTGTAAGGAAGCTGATAATGTTGGACACTTTTGTACTGAGTGTTGACTCAGCTGTGAAATACCTTGTAATAAATGGGAATTACTGGCGATTCCCCTTGCTGGTCATCTACTGATAGGGTTCAAAGGGATTCCCACTGATCTCTTCATTCAAAAGAGCTGCAGCACCGGCCTCAAATAGCATGTTGTTTAAAGCAAGGCTCTAGCAATGTTAGGACTTTCATTCGTACTGGGGCCGCCCATATAAAAATGTTTCCTTTTACATCCATTGGATAAAAGCATCATAAATTGGTTTATTAGCTATTTATACTAAATTGAGTATTGTGAAAGTTCTGAAATGTGTAACAGATGTGCACCAGTAGACACTTTTAATCTAAACAGTTAAGTGTTGCTGAAACATATTTTTATTTCTGCTATTTGCACTATTTCTGTACATATAGAAATATATAGTAATATTTACATTTGGAAAGAAAAGGATTGAACTATTCATACAGAATGTGCATTTTGTGCTGCTCTCTAATTACTAAGAGTGATTTTGTATTATCTGTATGAAATCTGTCTCCCTGAATGCTGTGCGTCATGAGTGTAAATGTCCATTG
>OMLF01004233.1:36388-69187 GCA_900302615.1 Holocentrus rufus | reverse complement strand
CTACACACACGAAGAGAAAAGCCATCTTTCACGATCACAAAATTTAATTAAAACTGTTAACTTTTCATTACATTTCATTTCATATGCTGTCCTTTAAAAGGTACCACAATGTGATTTAAATTTGCGACAGTAATTTTCAGTAGTTTTCAAATAGTGGATGCATCACTTTAGAGCAAAGCTCATCATGTACAATTTAAATTGCAAAGCGTATGGTTACCTTTTTAGCCAATATGCTCCGTCTACTTGTAGTCCACATGTAATTTGGTGCTTGATCAGGTTCCCTGAGAGGCAGAGGCAATGAGACACATCTAGGTCTGTCTGTGTCATTTTAACTGTCCTACTTACTATGATCCACTTACACAACCAACATCCAAACCACAGAGGGGCTCACAGTCCCGATTTTCTCGACTTTGTTTGTCCTTGACTTTGAAATGTTGGAAAACTTGAGAACTGCAAAGCCAATTGTATATTTGGATAAAGTCAATTTATGGACTTGTGCCACATCATTGGTCAACCTAATTATTATTTTGTGGGAGCCAAATTCAGTGTGATTGTAGACACACAGAAAAACAAAACTCATTAGAAGTGTCATTTTGCTTATAATGGTATGAGCTGCACGAAGGCAAACTTATATTTATAAAATACAGAATACATTCTGCTTGCATTATGAGGAATTAATGAATAAAAAAAGGTATTTAAGATTCAAGGGAGTGTAGTTTCTTCAGAACAACTACATCATCAAAATGAACTCTGTCTCTGACTCAGTGATGACGATGTCATACTGTTCAGCCTCTATCTGGACTATTAGCTAACCTTAAACTGTTACTGTTGTGGTAATTTATTGGTAGGCTATTGGTAAGATGTGATAGGTAGTCTTTTTTTTCTCAGAGTAATAGTTATAGCTTGAATTTTTAAAAATGTGAAATTCAAAGAGATATGGAAGCACAAAATGTGGTTATTAAAAACTTGTTTATTAATGTTTAATTTTCACTGTACTGTACCTCAAGTATTATTCTAGCCGAAGGTTGTGAAATGTTTCATCTGTGCTCCTTTCTTGTCTTGGCGGTACAGTAGGTCTGGAAAATTTCAAAACTATCCAAATGATTTGCTTAGCAAGTTCAAAAGTTCATAAGCAACACTCGACATCGGCAGCATTCATCAGCTGATACATTTTGAGGGCTTGTTCATAAAAGAGATAAATCTCGGGAGGTGTTTTACAATCAATTATTCTTTTTGACGCATGCTGTATTTATACACTGAGTTGCATAAGATCATTTTGAAAGATAAGAAATGTGTCCGTTGCTAAAGCGGTCGTGACAAGCAGTCTATTATATTTTTAATGCTGTATATGTGTCTCTCTAAATGAAAATCTGAACTGTTGCCTCTTATTTTCACATCTATTGTGTTGTAACTTGTTCCTAACTAAAATAATTCATGCTTGTACATGTGCATAACGTCATATGGTTCATAAAGAGGCCACAGATATCACAATACACCAGGGACAGTAGATAACAAATGGCCCACAGCCTCTAAGTCACGTTATTTAACAGTGGGTAAACATGGAAGCAAGCTGATGGATCTTTGTTTACCATTTTGGTTTACAGGGCTACCCACTGATACAGGCCAGAGTAAATTGCAGTGTCATATTGTACAAATGTTCCACAGCCAGTGGCACAGAGGAAAATCTTTGCCTTAGGGGAGATGCTATTACTGAATTTAGCCATGAAACGTTCACACTTCAAGCTCCGAATTTGCATTTTAAACTGTACAAACACTCAGGTTACCTTAAACCTCATTCTCCATGATGGTCACATTGTGCATGGAGAGGTGCATGCAGAAACATGCAGATATGAATATGCTTAAAAGAGCACAGTGCTACATAAAAGGTTTTGGTCCAAAAATCCACAGTTTAAAAAAGAATGGCCTCAAAATTATTGACAAAACAAAATGAAACTGGTATTTTTCAAAGCACAGTTGGTATCCCAAATCTTTTGTAAATTAAATGATTATATCTTTACAGACAGAATCCTCCGTATTTAAAAAAAAATCTTGCTTCATGGAACTAAAGTAATGGTTTCTTTTTCAAAATGTTATCTATGTTATATGTTACCTATATACGTTATCTAACATGACAGCCATGTATAGTCACCATACATGGCTGTCACTATAACCAATCTCTTTCTATAACACTCCATGAAGGTGGATTTTATGACTTTATGCATAGTCTATGAATAGAGTTTAGCTGTTCATATCTAGAGGAGTGGAATTGGTACATCAAAAATAATAATCTTATGGACTGACAGGCGCTGTCAAAACTGTGAAAAGCCCATCATTTTGTACAAGAGCTTATTTTCAAGGCATGAGACACAGATGCCGCACAGTTTGTCTGATAAAGGAAGGCTTTTCTACGCCCTCACAATGCTTTGTGAGAGACGGCAGAGGGCTGGATGTGTGGGTAGGCCATGCTAATGAGTGAGAGGTATAGTCAAAACATGAGCAAGGGGAGAAAGAATGGCATTTTACCACCTTTGTTTCATTAAAAACAAGTGGAGAAGAGACTCCAAATCTATTTTCTAAGGCACATTGTGATTCTTGGGCCATGGAAACGGAATTATAGAATTGCATTTGCAAGGGAGCCACAGCAAGAATATGTTGATACAGAAATGTGAATGTTAACAAGCAACTGTGGTTGTCAACCAATTTTTTGTATGTATATTATTTTCAAATTTAATTGAGGATGTAAATAAATTTAAAGTTAAGGTTCCACACACATAAAAGGCCTTTGCTTGTTACATCGGCACTTTTTGGCAAAATTTCACATTGTGAGTTATGTGCACAAACAAAGTAAGGGTCTTTTTTTGCATGAAACTAAACTCAAACACAAATTTCATTGTCTTTCTTTGGAATTTCATTTCATTTCCTTCCTTTGAATTTTGAATGTCACCAGAGACAAGATCATTCTTTCATTTAACAAATACCTGACTATGTTGACTCTTGTGGGGTTACTATAATAACAAAAACAAGAATCTGTCTATCTCTTTGCAACTTTGCTTTGGTCGGGGTGAAGTAAAGGTCAGCTCATCTCTGCTATTCAACAGAGATGAATTGATCATGCGAACATTGTCACTTGGTGACACTCTCACCAGTGGTAACTTGGTGACATGCTGTTATTGTCAAGGCATTTATTCAGAGATTCCTGCACGGTGAGATGGCTGTGGAAAGTATAGACCAAAAGATATCTGAAGGAGCTGTCTAGACTGAAGATTCACACAACCAAGCTTTCAAAAGGTCTCCTTCATCAGACTCCTGTATCTTTGAAGTGTTGGATAATTATTCACTTTATATGCTGTTCTGTCCCACTGTCACCGTGTGCGATGGAACAACTGTGATTTTGATTATCAGTGCAGAGCTCCTAATCGTCTGGATGCTTTTTGAATCACTAATTGTGCCTCTCTGATCAAATCCTGAATTGATTCAGTTGATGAAATGTGTTGTCAGCTGGCATGTTGGGCATAGTTTTCTATCTGACAGCTACAGTGCCACGTTTTCCTCTGCAGGGCATCACTTCCTTCTCTGAGCCAGTTGAAGGTGAAACTCTCAAAGGCCACAAAGCTCAGATCTCAGCTGTTCACATGCTTCTCACCATGTGAGAGAGCATGTGTTTGTGCACATGTGAGTGCTGCAATAGTGTATTCCGTGTGTGTATGTGTGTGTGAGTGTGTGTGTGTGTGTGTGCGTGCGCGCATGCTCTGTTTATGCACAACTGCATGTGTCTGCCCTGTGGACTTTAAGGTGTGTGAACTTGCTCACATGTTGAGTCAAAGGAAACAAGGCAGGAAACCATGAGATTAATTTCAAAGCATACTGAAACACGTCTGGCATCCTCGGTTTATTGCTTATTGTAGTGCATGTGTTTCTCTAATTTCCTCTCATTAAATCAAAACATTGAGATAATAAGGCCAAGGCAGTCTCCCTGGCAATAAAGCCCCACCTTTTGAGGGCTTAGTCACATGTTAAGTGGAATGTGTTTCATGGTTGAATGAAGCCTCAGACCCTCAGCAATGGCTCCTTCTCCTTGTTTGTGCAATACATGAAAGCTGACAATGCAATATGCGATGATTAGAGTGAAAGTCTCCATCGAAAATTAGATCATTTGAGGCTGCTGATGGGATGGAAAACAGAATAACAGAATAAGGCACGTCTGCCTTATTCTTTCTCGGGTGACATGAGACAAATGTTGCTTATTTATGTTGTTTTGTTATGCCCATACTGTATCCCCTGTGTAATGGCTGCTGTTGTGAGAAATTACATGATCATAACGATCTATTGATGCATAAAGTATGTATATATATTACAGTAAGTATTACACACTATACACTATGCTTATTTTTAATGGATGGAGGAACAAACCATAATGGGGAAACAACTGAAAAAAGGGACAATAGAAGAAAGACGTTTATGGAAGTGTTAGTTTATGTCTTGTATTTAAGATTAGTAGACAGTCACTGTAAGAACACAGCCTGAACGTCCAGTTTAAATCCTTTATTTTCCAAAATTGTCCAGAGCAAAAGGCTTACAATGTGTTACAATGTGTGCTCCAGTGTCTTGATAAATTGAGGTGTGTATTTGTGTGTGCACGGTTGCTTTGATGCACACACACACACACACAGAGAAAATTGGAACACAAGATAAAGGTTGAATATCCACAACCTGCAGCCTCTGTAAAGTGGAGGAGGCAATTGGAAATTTCTGCCTCAGTCACAAAGGTATCATTAGCATCAGTGAAGCTCCGGCTCTCTGACTTGTTGAAATAAAAATCACATGATATCTGATAAGTCTATTTGCTCGCCAAGGACCTGCAAGGGAGCTAAACCTAATGCAGCATTCCTGCTCTTTTTCTTTTCTTCTTATTTTTAAGTGGATATAGTTCTGATTGAAGAGCCCATTTGCAAGAGTAGATAAATATCATTCAGCGTTGTGGTCCTATTCAGTGCCATGAAAAAAATGATCTTACTGTTATATGTAATATTTCATGTACTTTCTAAATCTGAACTGCAAAATTGTGTTATTAAAGCCAAGATTGCTAATGCATTAGTCTACTAGTATAATTTATTGATTGATATTATCTGGGAAAAAATGGTTTATAGGAATTAATATAAATGGAGATATATGTGCAATTGAACTCTTTAATTCTAATTTTGCCACATGAGTGTGTTGATTGAAAGTGGTTAAACATTTGCTATTCTGAACGAATCAGGATTGGGCCTCCTCAGCTAATCCACACCCACACAGCCACCTCCTTATTCTCTCAGGCTCTCAGACACACTGTCACAGTTTCCATGTCCGATTTTCATTGTGGATGTGAGTGAAGTCAGAGTGTGGCCTCAGGCATACAAGCCATTTTGTCTTCAAGAAGGAAATGACCTGCATCTTTGCCACATTAGTATGAGCGTGCATACATTTAAAGCGACTTCCTTTTGGGACATGGGATCAAGAAAAACTGTGTGTAACGTTTGGCTAAGAATAGCCAATAGCCACTTAACCTAACTGAGATTTTTCTTTTTAAAAGCACAGTCTGTGTTACTTTACTATTGATCCACGTTGATTCACCATGTTACTTTAACTATTGTTGCGAAACACTATAACACTAGAGTTGGCTGTTTTACTGGATAATTACTGGATTTTGATTTATTCTCTGGACTTTAGATATTAGGACAGACAGTGGGATGTTATTTAACAGCTAAGCCTTTTTTAAATAAGTGCTTGGTACTGTATAAATAGTACTCACAATATTGCATGCCAAAAAAATTCTAGATTGTATCTACAAAGCTGGTGTTTTTGACTGAATGACACTGATGTTGTGATTCAGTTTTCAAAGACACTCTCTTTGTGAATATGGGTATGGCTGTTTGTTGTATATGGTAGTATGCACTTTAACATCAACTTGATGTATGCTGCCATCTGCTGGTAATTCCAGGGATGCTACCTCAATAATTCACCTACAAATAAAACCATTTTGGCATTCTGGAGACCCAAGTGCAGGATGTGCATGTGGTCGGACTTCTGAATGGAAGCACACATCATGTAGTAAAGTTTTTCTTTCTTCTCTTAAACAGCAATAATTTTTCAAAAACATTTCTAAATGTTGGACATTTCTTTTCAAGACAGATGTTTTAGATAGCTGATAATCACATTAAGCTGTTCCTACAGTACATACAAGCCAAAGCCACATCTGCCCTTCCCCCCGTAAATACATGCAACATGCAGGCGCACACATGCATGCACGCATACACGCACACACACACACATCCACACCCACACCCACACCCACACACACACACACACACACGTGCGCGCGCACACACACACCAGCACACACACACCAGCACACTCCTTACACACACAAATACAGCCACCACCCCAGCATCTCTTTACTAAGGTGACATATGCAAGCAAATAAATAGGAATGAGGAATGAATAAAGACTGTTGATTTATGCAGTGCACCTCTAATATCTCTTTCTTCTGGCCCATAGCAATTATTTACAAGTGTTTACTCAACAACATGAAGTATGGTCTCAGCAAAGAGACACTTGTTTACAACCAATCACAGGGAACGGGCTCATGAATGTTAGGATACACAGTGTGAGACCCTTTCTCTCACCATGCTATTTTTAGTAGACACCAATGCCTTCCGGCAAAAATCACATGAATATGGATAGTGTGCTCGGCTGTACAGAGTGGTTTGTAGCGAGAAAGCAATGATTCAGACAGACAGCTTGCACATACTATGCGTGTGTTCAATAAATACTGAACCAGTGTTGGAATATCATTAGGTTTTTAAGGAATAAGAAACCCTGAGATTATTAGACCAAGCTTGTAAAACAAAGATGTGTCTTCTGAAATGCTGTTTCATGAGGCAGTGGTGTATACAGTGAGGCAATCAGGATCGACTTCTTACTTTTACAGCATGGTAATGGTGTAATATTGTGGCACTGTGTTATTTTGTTTATTATTGAATGAAAAAACACTCCTTTTGTCAGTAGTTCTCTTATGCAGTTACCTGGTTTCACCTATTAAACTAATTGAAATCCCCAAAAATGGAAAACCTGGCAAATCTAAAAATGCAAACATTATATTTTGTATTTTTTAAAAACACACGTTCTTTCAAAGAGCTTCCTCACTTGGTGCCATATTAGGAATTGCTGCAGTATTTTTATCCTCCACTAAAGCACTTAATTCTTGTGATCGTAACTGCTTGTAAAAATAGATCACCACCACACAGTGAGAGTAATTGATTCATGATGCAGAAAAAAAATATTAACAAAAAAAGAATATTAATTTGTTTCAGAGACAGAATGTCTTATTTATTTTTATACATGAAAAGCAGGCATAATAAAACTGACGATGGACATTTACTACAGAATACTACCACAAACTCACAATAATATAACTCATAAAGAATATATTTTCTTTATGTGTTTTCCTTGCAAGTTTATTTTTGTAATACCCATGACTTAATCACACATTCCTCTTAAAAATGCCAGAATATGTTGACTTTTAACTTTGCACTAATCCTAAATGTATCTGGTTTACTTTCCATCACTCATGCCAACTAGCATAGTCTAGCTTTCTGTCCTTGACCTCAGCATACTTTGCAAGTCAATATTATTCAAAGGCCGTCTATGGATATGCCTTTAAATAGGGCAATTTAGGCTTGGAGCACATGCATCTTGGAAGACAGGTTTATTTTGGTGTAACTCAATTTTTCTCAAGTCTCCTTGGCTGTCGGGGTATATCCTTGAGAAAGAGGCCACAGGCAACTGTACTTTCTAAACATCTAAAATCAAGTACAGTAGTACTCACTGTAGCCAAAAACCACAGTGTCTACCTTGAACAGATTACAGATCCTGCAGAATCAGCAGCGTCCAGCAGAGAGTGCCCTGACTCTCTGCTGAAGCTCAGCACCGGCCACTGGCTGAAAGTTTAAACTGGGCATTGGTTGTAAATCGAGACACACCCCTTTTTTCATAAGTTTGTGAAAACAAGATTTCCAGTAACATTTTCAGCATTGAAATTTGTATCATTTTGAACATATACCAGAATGATTTGCTTGTTCACATACAGCTAGTGCTTGTTGTATATGCTTTTTTTTTTCACACCTAGTGCACGACTGCTCAGAAGACTACAGTATTTGCTTAGCAAATCTAAGTGACTCATTTGGCATGCAGTTGAATACCCAAGGCTAAGGCAAATCATTTGGCCAAAGGATTTTATAGAGCTCAGTACTGTGGTTCTGTTTGTTATTCCTGCTTCAGTTATGCTGCCATACAATACTGAGATCTCCAGAACCACAAGATAGAGAAGACTAAAGTGTCTTCTGTAGCCTTAACACTTCTGTCCTGTTCTGTCCTGTTCTGTCCTCTTCTCTTCTCTTCTCTTCTCTTCTCTTCTCTTCTCTTCTCTTCTCTCCAGTATTTTTACTTCTCATCTTCTTTATTCTTATCTGCCTTGTTCTGCTCAATTCTCCTCTCCCCACGGAGTGGTCTTGTTCTCCTCACTTGCAGATGATGTGGTTTGGAGGGCTGGAGCTGATGCAAAGTGACGTGTCTCCCCATCACAGGAGCAGAGCTGAGGCTGGGCCTCACTTCCCCCGCACTGGGCTGTTTTTGTTCGCCACAGCTCATGCGGATAATTTGCCGGGATGCAGTGGAGGGCTGTCACAAGGACTTGGCTCAAGGGCTGTGGGAAAATAGCAGAAGCGTCTTCCATGCTCAAACCCTGCCTTAATGATGAGCATTAAATATGAACGTCTTCTTTTTGTAAGCGATGCATTAGGCGCCCTACATGTCCCTCTCCTTGCTTTCCCTTTTACTCTCTTTTGGTCCCTTCTCTCCCTCCCTGATTCTCCGCAGCCTTGTCTAGATTCTTGTTTGAGAATCAGTTGAATAATCCGACTGACAAGCAGCCTTTAGGTCATGGCCTCTCTGTTCAGAAAATATTCTCAATTCTTTGTGAAGGCGCAGCACAAACACAGCTCTGCGCGACTGAGCTAATGCTCCTCTACAAATGCAACTGCGATGGCCGGTGAGACAACAGTGTCTTTGTCGTGTCTCCCATTACCATTCTCTTTACCTCGGTGAAGGTTTCTAATGTGATCGCACAGAATACTGTAATGCACTGCTATATCTGATCTGATCTCCAGAGTACAGGCAAACATCATAAGACATGCCTAATCCTAATCATCTTAATACTGCTGCTGTATAATAGGACATCGAATTACTATATATTAACAGGCAGGAAGCTCCTTCTGATCACAGGCAGCAGTCCCGCTTTAGTTGAACAAACCTATGCAAAATAGTTACATTGACAGATACAGATAAAGTGATCTCATTGGGAAGTAAGGAAGAAAACACACCACCCTCCCTTAAAATAGACCTCCCTGGGCGCTGAAGCAAAGGACAAAGTGACATTGTGAATGCTAACATCTGTGCGGAACCTTCCAGTACCAAATGCCCCAACCCCAAGTTTGAGCAGACTCTACCGTCATCCTCCAAGGAGCAGCCATTTTGGAAGGCTCTCCCGGCACAGATGTTGCATATTAAAATGTAGGGCTGTTTTAGCAGAGGAGGTGCTGTGGTGAGAGAGCGGGCTGCTCCTCTGTGGGCCTCACCTGTGCCTTCATCCGAGAAGCCAATCCAAGAGAGGGTACTGTCTAACCAACCAAAAACAAAGTGACATTCAAGATAAAGTCACCCTGCCTCCTCTTTGACCCTGAGAGGCTGTGGATGTGGACAAATGATTTCACACATGGAAGTGCCTTGTTTACATCAGAGACATTACTTACTTGCCTGCTAATTTAAAGGAAATCTTATTGCTGTTGCCACACGAAGATGCACTGATATACCTCAGCAAGACATAGTTATGCAGCCTTGTCGTCTTGTATTAGAGAGTTGTGCCTTAAGAGTAAAAACAGATTATTTAAGAAGAAAAATGAGGCAGAATCAGTGCCCTGACCCTATGTGACCAGTGCTCACACACACACATGCATACACACACACTCACACGCAGACAATGAACATTTGCTGCACAGCTGAGCTCGTCTGACAATGAGACAAACATTGCCCACAAGATGGAGATATTCACCAGTTTAATGCAACACTTCCACCTGGCTGCACATGAAGCAGGAAAGAGCGAGGAGAGAGAAAAAGAGAACAAGTGAGAGACGGAGAATGAGAGAGATAGACAGAGAGCGAGAGAGAGAGAGAGAAAAAAAGAGAGAGAGATGCACTACATGGCTGTGTGTGACAGATTGTGTTTGCATGAGGCAGTATGTGATGCCTGTATACTGTTTGAGCGAGTCTCTTTGTTTATGTGTAAAGTGCACCGTGTACAGTGTATATGTCTGAGTGGGTGTGTGTTTTTGTTCCGTACAGTGCTCGCTGGCTGAGGTGCTGAGGGGGCAGGGTGTGCTAACACAGAGGCTACGAGTGGTCCCTGAGCTTATTGGGGAGGGTCCCAGGGGCCCAGAGTAGAGGAAAGGTCAAAGCAGGTCAGCTGTGCTGTGTGTTGCCGGGGCCCCGCGGCCCGCTGTGTGCTGCGGAGGGTTCAGGTGTGTGTCGACCTCTTGCTCCAGCGGGCTGTAAGTAAAGAGGCTGGGGTCTGCTGCTCTTATACAGGAGGCGCGCTGCTGCAGGAGGCCTGACCCAGACCCAAAGAGACCTCCATCCCCTCCACCCCCACCTTTACCTCCACCTTTAGAGGGTTCAGCCAATCCACTGCTGCTGCCAAACTTTACCATCAACAAACAAACAACTAAATGAAGGAATAAAAATCTTTCTTTAGACAGCAACGCTATAAGTTATCAACCACTGCTGACAGGAAGGTACACTTAAAATTAGCCTTGCCTCTACCACTGAACAATAATAATCAAAATGCAATGACAAATTGAATAGATTGAATAGATATCAAAATACTTAATATTTACCTGCTACTTGTAAACAAAGAGACATGTTAAATTTGTGCACAATATCCCTGAATTTGAATCAGCGGATGTGCATTTACATTGAATGCAAATAGAAAAACGATTGCTCTGTAATAGTCCCAATTACAGAACATTGTGAAGCTTTATGTCATTTATGCCACACTGCATTGAGAAAAGTGCACCAATGTACAAATGAAAGAGGAGTAAATGCCAAAAATACCAATCAAATTCATTCTTCCCAGTGAGCACTAAACTCCAAAACATCATTAGAAGAAACTGCCTTGATCACTAAGGATATCCTCGCCAAAAAAAAAGGACATTTCTCTCATGCAGCATAATGATGAAAAGCCATTGTAATGATGCTGCAACTGCGCTACTGTAGATTCTTCCATGGAGGATGCAGTCCTATTTTCCTTTCTTTGTCATTGTATCTTCACCCCATGGTCTTTACATCCCACATGCCAATTAGTTCATCTAGACTTCAGTCTGCCCTAATAGCCTCAACGGACAGTAAAGCACACACACCTTGTTTATGGATGCATTAATTAAGATGGATACTTGAAATCAGTAGCAAAACGCGTCCTGTATCCACAGTGTACCACAATGGTGAAAGGTAGCCAAATGGTATTACTGCAATGGCACCTGGTCCTCGATAGGCATTGTTTGGCTACCTTTTGTGCCCATGTAGTGTGACATATTGCCCTCAAGCATTGACCATCTGACCAGGGAGAGGGCTTTAAACGCTAGGCTAATAATAGGAAAGCATGGCCAGGGAAGGGATTCTAGTAATTATGCCCCACTGTGGGACATGATGGGTGAAAAGAGGAGAAGATAGGGCTAAGGGAGAGCAGGGAGCAGTGTGGAAAAAAAAAAATTCAGTGTGAGAGTGAGAGCATCAGTCGAGCTGTTATAGCACACTGCTACCCAGGCAACTACCACTTTTCTGATGCAAGAGAAAGACAGTCAGGACTACTAGTGGTAGGTTAAAAGACTTAGAGGTTGAGGTGCAAGGACAGTCCAAGTACCTGAACTGGATCAACGCGGCTCAGCCTGATGCGGGAGAGTTAGGACTCCTGGTCAAAGCCGCGCACACGTTCTAACCAGGCATAAAACATGCTGGGCCATTTGCAGGATCTGAAGCCAAGGTCTTGGCAAGAGTCTGTCTCTCCGGGTTACACAGACCTGCCCTTGAACTCAGTTCCCAGGGAATAGACTCATTCTCTCTTGAAAAGTGGAGAAAGGAAGCTATTATCTGACACAGCCCGTTGAGGAGACTCTGGGAGATGATAGAGAACTCAGCCAGTAAAATGAGGCCGTAGCAGACCACCGGACCAAAGTTTGTTTGCACAGTGACTTTCATATTGTTTGTGTTTGTGTGTTTCCATGCGTACTCTGGTGTGCATGTGAACTTGTGTGTGCGTGCTTAATTTGCAGTATCACAGTGTATGTGAGCCCCTCACTGTGAGCAAAGGAAGGATGCAATTTACATTTTTGTGCACATGTACAGGAGCAGCAACAAATAAAAACCCGTGCCTAAAAATAAAATGACTTGAGAATTAATTAAAGTCAGAGAGTGTGCAGCAACAAACAGATGTGTCCTATTTAGGGCTAATATCAACTTTAGCTAACTAGTGTAGGGAACTTGTGATTGATGGCGTCTGTCACTGATACAGCTCCAACATGCCT
Organism: Holocentrus rufus; assembly: GCA_900302615.1. NCBI lineage: Eukaryota > Metazoa > Chordata > Actinopteri > Holocentriformes > Holocentridae > Holocentrus > Holocentrus rufus. The sequence goes on along the minus strand of OMLF01004233.1, from coordinate 56,519 downwards.
TAATCCTATCCAGCGGTTGCACAGCACCCAGATACACAATGCCTGATCTTTTATTCCTTTATTCAAATCCCATCGATTGAATAGAGTGATCAGAGGCGTTGCCCTCTCTGGAAGAGCTTAATCTCTTCCTGACACATGGAAGGCTTGCTGGACTTTGATGATGCAGCCGCATATCCTTTTGGGCTTTCAAACAACTCTGCGTGCGCCGCTACCTCCGTCAGCTGTCTGGAGAACAATCATTCAGTACAAAGCACTGTCAAGGCTTCAGCAAGCAGAAGCTTCACCCCGCCAGCCTCTAATTCACCCACCCTGCTCCTCGCCCGGCTGCAATGCACTGTGGGATTGGATAACCAAATCCCAGATGCAATTAGCGGTGCTTTCAGAGGCCATGGTTTAAGCAATGTGCTGGAATACTCCATTGTGCCCCAGCGTAATGGTTCCCTGCAAGTTGTAGCTTCATCAGACCTACTGTGTCTAAAGACATTCGGAAAAATCCAAAACACCTGCATTTAAAAGCCGGAATCATCACTTGTAAATTTCTGCTCTAATGCCTGGCATTGTTTTTGAACAGATTTTTACAGCATGGAATCCATTGCTTATATGTATTTATTTATTTTTTTGGGCATCTTAAGGTATTCGTCTTGAAGGAGTTAGTCAGGACACAATGACATTTGGTCGATACAGAAAGAACGGACGATGATATATTTATCCCTCAAATAATCCTCAGGTCTGACTACTTCTCCATTAAAATGATAGATTTGACTTGAATAACACCCACACAGCAACGGATGTCACAGCAGAAAAATGAGCCCGTGTTGTCACAGCAGGGATAGAATGTCATCTGTGTATCAAATGTGATCATCTTCATGGGCTTGTGGTGTGTGTGGAGCTGTATGTGCCGTCTGGTAATGTCTTGTGACAGCCACACAGAACCCATCCCTCACGGTGAGCCCGGATCTACCTGGGAAATGACCATCCCCATCAGACCAGGTTTGTCATCCGCAGCACATGTCAACATAAGGCAGCTTTACATAGTCAGATAGGCTGTGTGTAAACATAGACACAAAAACACACTTACACGCATGCACTGACTGTGTCTGCATGGATGCACATATATATGCATGTGCATGTGCATGCATGCCAGCACACATACAGTATGCTCACACATGCACCAACACACACACACACACACACACACACACATACACACACATGAATCAGTCCCAAAAGAGCAATGCACAAATTGTGTGTGTGCCTTTGTGTTGAAAAAAATATCCATAATGATGGCCTTAATGTATTCAGTCAAAGTAAATTGAGGCTGCATTTACATCTCATTCTGGGGCCTAAATTGTGATGCACTAACAGCAACACTGGAAATCAGCCTTTTCATTGTCTTTACTAAAAGCTGTTAAATAGATTCTAATAAATAGTAACAGGTAAAACAAACAAACAAACAAAAATGGCATATAAAAATGAACTGAATTGAAATTAGAAAAATCTTGGTTCATGAATTTTGACCCAGGTTGCATTTTCATAGATGACTCAAATTCATTTAGCACTAGCGGTTAATTTTTCTCTGATGTTACTGTAATATACTGATTACTAAAATAATGTCATATACAGTGGTAGCTTTAAATTGACTTCTTACAGAGTTCAAGCCTTTTCCAAACATCATCTTTCAGTGGTTTGTATTCAAACATTTTACTTACTACTCAGTCATTGTTATTCTTTTATTATCACTACAAATTAAAATAGTTGCAACTTATGATTGAGTAAATTTTTCATGTAGTAACTGCTAATCAAAACTTTATTTCTCACACATTCACACACACAAAAAAAGCGTCAGAAAAAGACTGACACTTTCTTAACTGCTTGCAAAGCAGAAGACATGTCAAAGTGGTTTGTAATATATGGTTACTCCTTGACATCTATTGATTTAAAATGAGTGTTTGCCAATTGTTTGTTAATATGCCACTTGGCAGGCAGCGAAATGTCTCATGGCGTTAATTTGGCATGACTGTATCTAAGCAATAAATTACTCGTAGGTCACAGAACCATCTGACAGTCTCATGCTGCACATAATATAAATAAAACATTTATTTTCTGTTAAATTGACATGATTTCTCAACCATCTACTGCACATCATAACAGTAGTAAACAACAGAAAACTAAAAATCACCCTTTTTTTTAAATAATGCACAGGGACTTGAGTCTGCAGTCATAATTGGAGGTTGTTTGGCCAGCTTTTGTCTTCTTTTCCAGGGAGGTTTATTTTTTGATAGAGCATCTTTGAAGTGTTCTTCATTTGTTGAGTGAAAAGAACGTTTTTCAGCTATTAAAAGAGCAACAAAGGCCGCTCTCCTATCCCACAACCCGGCAAATGACATAAAATTGCCAGCACAGAATTCACATTTATCTTGCTGTTTGCATTTTGCAATGCTGATCATATTTAAACAGGGCTTTGAACAATCTGTACTTTTTCTGTCAAATAACTTTTGAGCATTGTGTCGGATCAAGCGAAACTAAAACCCTATCCTATGATTGTGTGCTGTCTACTTGGGTTGAGGGGCTTTACAAAATAAACTAGCTCCTCTTGGCTGCATTAGAAGACAGAGAGTGTGCTGACTTGCACACTTTTGAAGAGAATTCTACATTTGTATGGCTGAATCGATACAATTAAAATTGCCTTTGCGTTAAGCAGTTCTTCCTTCCATCTCAAAATGGGGACCTCAGCAAAGTTGTTGTTTTCTCACTCTACACCATTTACCTCAATTCTATCATCACTGACAACCTGCTTGCAAACTTCAAGGCCAAGTGTGCATAAAACAAATCATTTCAGGGTGTCAGCAGATAATGTGTGGTAGTGATGCAAATTTGTTTACTACTTTCCTCCCAATACATTAAAGGTGGCTTTTGTGTTAACCGCTTTGATGGCATGTCATGGAGCAAAGAATAATATGATTGCGTGTGTATGTGTGTGTGTTTGTGTGTGTGTGTGTGAGAGAGAGAGATAGAGAGAGAGAGAGAGAAACTGAGTGCTTGTGCATATGTGCATGTGTGGGCAAGTAAATTTCAAGGAAGCATCTGCTTCCTTTCACTGTCTTTAGAAGTTCATCCATATCGCATTTCTGCCTGTGAATAGCGAATAATGAGTGCTAATTATTAAAAGCAGTCGTTGTATTTTGTATACCAAAGTGCTGGAAAGAATGTCACTCTCTTTTTGACTTCATATGCTCATCCATATTTAATGCTGCATCAGTTGAGACTTTAACACGTTTGCAGTCTTACAGTAACTTGCTCTCTCCGCAGTTAACAGCGCATAAACCCTGAAATACGTTTGACCGAGGAAAAGTCTTATAATTTTCTCCCTCTGATGTAAGTTCAGACAGCAACAGGAAAATTGCAGCAAATCTCGCAATGGCTCTCTCCGACTCTGTTTATCTTTTCCGAGCCTTGGTTCACTCTCATGTTTAATAGCCTGCTCTTTAATTATGATTAGGCTTTTCACATTCCTCACCCTCCTCATCACTCAATTACAGCACAATATTGATTTGTTCCTGGAGAAACCATCAAGGATGCACAGGCAGGAAATCACTGATATGCAGTCTAATATGATAAATGTCTTTTAATCCCACGTTACATTAAAATGCCATCTTATACTGCTATTAGTCACTAAATTAACGATTGGATTAAACTAGTTTGGCAGTTGGAAAGAGACTGGCCCTTGATCCTGTGTTGTTGGTCATTTTGCTCTGAAACTTTGCGCGCAAATGTAATCAACCCATTTACTTAAATGGAACCACATTTTATCAAATTTTCTTACACATAACAGAAGTTTGTTTGTAATCATATTTCTTTAAATTTAAATGCCAGTGCAACATTGCATTTTCTCCCTCCGGCACCAAAGAAGAACCTGTTCATGTATAAATAGGTGGCTCTTTATGCAGAGTATGTTACATTCAATGACAGTGTGTGGCTGTAGATAGCATGTGCAGTGGCACCTTAACTTCTGTGCATCATATAGAGACAGCACACAGGCTCTAAGGCAAGCCCGACCACAGAAAGAGAGCATGTGGCAGTGTCAGCAGCCTAGTGTGGTGTGGCCAGGTTTCCTGGGGCTAGGGCTGTGCTGTGCTCCATACGGAGGGCCTGTGCTGGGAGCCCGGGGGCCATGCAGTCCCAGGTCAGCAGATGGGCCTGTGATTATTATTTCCAGGCCTGTCTTACCTGACCACTTCCTCTCTCCGTGAACAGCTGTTTCACTCGCTTCACTGAGACGCTACATGAACGGCCATTTTTCTTCTGTTCTTTACTTTGTACATAGTATAAATCTTTACTGTGACCCTGCTCTGGGCTCCATCCACCTGTGTCTTACCTCGGGCAAAAGCTCCCTTAGAGGATTGTTTTTTCTATTTTTTTTCCTTGGTCTTTACCTACCCAGGAAAAAGACTATTACACAGAACCGTTTTTTCAGACAATCGAGCACTAGAGTAAACTTACCCTAATTTTTTACCAACAAAGCTCTCTATCATTTTGTGGCTTTGGCACTATCTTGTTAAGAACCATAAGAGGTATTTCATTGATTTTCCATCATCCACAACTGGACCCACAACTATTTCTGTTGTTTTGTACTGCGCACATTTGACTAACAGAGTTTGTCAGATTTTGATATAGAGCGATATTATTTTGTGTTTGCTCTTGATCTAGAGGTATCATTTTAAAATCCCGGGACCAGACTGATGTACAGCAAGTTGTAAGTACATGTCATATCTCTTAGACTTTGTCAGGTTTAGCCATCACATATTGCAGACTATAGTGCTTTTGGATGAATACCCTCTTTAGTCAACCAATTCATCACACTGCAGGGAATATTGTTCTACAGCACCTGGTGTTCAGACTATTTCTGTGTCCTAAACACTGTTGGTACAAACCATTTGTTCTCCATCCTAGAATACTTGCAAAGCCTCATTACTTTTCCATTACTCCAGGAGGATTTTGTACACATCTGAAATATTTTTGTTATCATAGATATTATTTTTTCTTTTCCGGTGTACGTTTTAGTTGAAAGTCCAAAAATAGACGAGCAACATGTTTGACTCAGCTTATGTTGTAGGATTTATGACTGGATGCTGAATCACTGAAATAGTAATAATCCTTGAATAAAGACTTAGGGACAGCTAGAGAAATTTAATTTGAAAGGATTGGGGCCTTGAAAATGGAAAATAAAAATTTTTACTCAACTTTTTGAGCGAACTGTTATATTGGACATCATTGATATCTCAGACTTCAGTTCAATATACCACCAGATACAAACAGCCTTTGGTCTGAGAGAGAACAACATCAAAAGTAATATCTACAGTGCTCTGCAATCCAATAGAGACTTATTTTTCCAGAGAACAAATGGCTTTTAGTAAGTAGTTTAACAGCAACAAAAACAAACTGGAGGGAAACATTTAACCAGGAACACAAAGAGAACTGCTGAAGCGTTTTTAAGCCCCTCAAATCATTCAACATAGATTCAAGCACTGAATGAAAGAGCAGAATCTGGCTTATTTATTGATGAAAATGAAATGGCTGAGAAAGAGGATTTCTTTGAAATGCATAACATAAAATAATAGCAGATTTTCTCAACTGTATAACTCAGGAAAAAATCTGTAAATGGTTGGGGGCAGGCAGGGAAAATTTTAACAATACTTACATAGCTTGCACTGTCATAAAAAAATAAATTCCCATTGTTAGAAACATAGGCAACAAACCTATAAGGTTAGGTGGTTAGCTTTCAGCATTAGGCCACTGAGCTGTTGATCAGACACCTCTTTTCATAGAGCGGGTACATTTAGATTCCCAGCCCCTCCCTCGAATCCCACAGTGTGCTCTCAAGGAAATGCGTGGAAATGAATTATGGAAATTTCTGATGGGAAACTTGGTGCATTAGTGTTTCATTTAGCTTGCTCATATCCTGAAGCGCTGCTCCAACCTACGAGGGACAGAGCTGGAAATATAACTCTCAGCGGCAGGGAAGCCCACAGGGGTGCGTCTCCCAGTCAGGGCACGGGCCAGTCGATTTATCTGCCAGTGGCCTGGGCCTGTCTGATACAAGCTCTCTCACAGGTGGATTTATCACCGTTGCCTGGAGCTGCAGGCCTACAAACTCACTACAGGCCTCCATTTTTTATACTGGCTAAGCACAGCAACCTCTGCTAACTCTCCTCAACCTCTGGAGCCCAGGGTGTATTCTTCTAGACACATTTTATTTGTGTCAATGTTCCATTTTGAAGGTACTTTAAAAAGGAAACTTTAAAAAGGTTAAATATATATGATGATTGTACTCTTTTGATTGTGTATTAAAATTTTGATTAGTCTGATTTATATTTTTGCTAGTGCATCAAACTGACTTTGGCCTTTTGTAAGAAATATCAAATTAAAGCCATTCAGTGTCGCACTGTATAATTGAGCTATGGTACATAAAATTATTCTCTAAAACCTCAAGCTAAAAAAATGTTTTTTGTACATTTTGCATATTTGTGTTTTTTCAGCTATGACTTTTATAATTTGATACTTCATTCAGAGACTTGCCAGAGTTTCCCCTCGGTGCAGTGGGTCACTCCGCCTTGAGAAACTGCAAACCCACCTAAAAGAATTTTAATTCTATGGGCTTGAATGTGAAGTTTTAGTGTCAGTTGGTCTGCAGTCAACGCTGTTGCAGAGGTTTTTCCATCCTGCCAAAAATACAGTTTTTGAATAAACACAGAATGTTTGTGATGTTTTGGTAAGAAAATGGTCAAATTTGAATAAACTGAACATTGTCACATAATATTGGCTATTGGCAAATTAAATCTAAAAATATCTGCATTGGCCAAACTCAAATTAAAATTACATGGTAGATGAGAAAAAAGAAAAAAAAAAATTAAAAATTACTGTAAGGTTGAAAGGCAAAACTCAGACAGCTCATGTCGGTCACTAGGCTCGTAATGTGACCTTACAGCTTACAGCTGAGACACTTTTGTCCTGAGTGACTCTCCGGGTAGGCACCAGTTTAGTGACTGATAAAAAAGCACACAACTTTGAAGCGAAGACAGTTCCCTACATTCTCAACAAGCATTACCTTATACCACTGAGGGCCCTGCTGTGACCCTTGTGTAACTGGGATAGTGGAGAGGAGAGAATGAATTTGTCACAGGTGTGAGTTTTCCCTGAGAGGCTTGGAAGTATAAGACTATGTGCAAGAGCAAGAAATGCCTGTGTCCACACACACAGCACACTCTGGCGCATCACCCCTACAGCTTTTCCGAATGGAATTTTCCGACGACGCTGAAAAGATGTCTGCTCTTTAAAGAAATGCCTTAAAAACTGTCTCAGCAAATGTCTCTCTCAATCATGTCATTATCATGTGTGCTGTTGTACTGACAAGGGAAAAACTGTCTTAGTTGTGATTTGACAGTGTTCAGCACATCACAGAGACAACCTGTCACGGATATGAAGATCTTGATGCTGAATATAAATTAGTTTGCAACAGATTGTTACCATTATTTTAGATGTCTTTCGCCTATTTGGATTCTGATTGGTTGGAACGTGTCAAACTGATAGACTTGTGTCAACGTCGTGCAGATTTTAATAAACTGGATTTCAATTTGCCCTCAAAATGCTCATGTGAATTCATCCCATCCAGCCTCATGAAAACAGTCTTTGGAAATTGTATTACAGTAACTTGTTAAATATAATTATACTTAGACACTGCTTACTGCTGATGTTACAATGTAATCACAATTCTCTCATGTTTCCATTAAAACATGATTGTTCACGGGGGCGCCCCGGTGGCTCACCGCGTAGAGTCTGCACCCCGTATTATTACTGCATGCCATCCCCTCGCTCTCTCTCTCTCCGTCTTTTCTGTCTATCTCTGCTGTCACTGTTGATTAAAGCAGAAAAACCAAAAAATAAATAAATAAATTGGATTGTTCACAACTGCACAACATAGAGTAACCCCTTATTCATTACACTAGATGTTATTTATTATTCAGTTTTTTATGTCCACAAAGTATTTTGGCTAAATGTCATTCGCTCATCAGCTGGTTGGCAGACGACATCAGCAGGTAGAAGCTGCAGATCACTTTAGAAAAAGTTGCCATAGCATTTGCACTAATTTGAAAAGGACTTAACTTGAAAAACCGCGAGCATTAATAAGTCCAATTAACATTTTAATCAAGAAGAGAAAACGTTTTTAAAGGTTTTTTTTTTTTCTGTGGGAAATCATATAAGCAGGATGAATTTCTCTGGAGTGCGTTGGGGGATTTTTAGGACTCAGCTCTTCTGGGTATTTTGTCTTGAGAAGTTCTTTGACTCAGCATTGTCCACTGCAATTATTTTATGAACTCCTCATTGTTATATTATCACTTAGTGAGAGGAAGACCTGTCTGCCTGCACTAAAACATCAAAGGTCAAACTCTATTGCTGAAGTGTTAAATCAGACTGTATAGTAACAGCTTTATGGCTGTGCCAGAGTTATTCATTTCCTCATATCAAGGGTCCACTATAAAAAGCAATTGAGTTATGACCTTGACCTTACCCCTGTCAATTTATGTGATGAATGCATCTCGGCTTTCCTTTGGGCATCTCAGTTTTCTGAAACTTTTATGCTCAGTGGAGCCTTCACAGCAATGCTATTTTCCCAACTGGTCCCATAAATGCACCGTCAGCTTGATTCTGATAACAAATATCTGTTTTCAGAAACACATTGTAGCAGCCAACTGGTCCCCATGTAGGAGGCAAACCCTTCGGCCAGCGGCAAGCTGGTCCCAGCCCGCTGGCAGCAGCAACAGCGTGCCCACTTCATGCTTCAGCCACACCTCCACTCACAGTCCGTCACGCCAGCCTGCAGTGCATACCTGGCAAACGCTGCTGCGGCTTGCCAAGGAAGATTTATACCTGGTGTTTGACCTACTTGAGTTTGCATCTATATTAGTGAAGGAAAGGGCTTGGTTGTGGGGGAGAGAAAGGTCACAGAGATCCCAGGTCTTCCTCTGATGCATCAGGATGATGGAGCTGGCTAATTTAATGAGCAACAGTTGTCCCCTTGGCTGCTACAGATGGTGCATTGCAGCTCAGCTCAAAGCAGTCTGGAAACACAGGCTTCACAGCACACATATCACCTCCGAACATAGGCAGGTTCTAATACTTTATAGATACAAAGTGGGTATACTGTCCATTTTCCAGTTTCAGTGGTTCCAAATAAAGAAATAAGAATAATAAAGATGAGTTGTCCATCAAGTTCTTAAAACCATTTCAAACATTTAAAAATGGTATCTATTCACATCAGCCTTTGCATAATAAGTCTTAATAATAATACTTTTTTTGTTTGTTTTTTTCCCCTGGAATTTTTGCTTTATTTTGATTGTCAGAGAGGACAGACAGAGAGATGAAAGGTTGACAGGTATTTTAAAAATATGTGATTTTTCTTGGCATCAGACCCAGGCATGCATTAAAATTAAGTGTATATGTCTTTTCCTTTAAATCCAAGTCAACGATGAAAAAATTTATATATGCTGTTTCTTTGCAGTGGTTCAAAGCCTCACTGCAGCATAATTTGGAACTCTGTTTAGGACCTTAATGCACATTAAGAATGAACTCTTGAACTCTTGAAAAATGTGCCTTTTTTTCCTTAGCTACGGCTGCTTGATTAAAAGTATTAGACCTTGTTTTAGCTTTGATGCTGTAAACCGTCCATCATGACAGACCATATAGCAAAGTGTTATAGCAGGTGTTATGGATGCAGCTCTTCAGCTTCTAAATAAAATTCCAAATTCAATTTTTTCTCACTAAAAAAGGAAGTTCCTCTTCACCCTCTACAAGAATCACCTGTGGCATCCCACAAGCCTTGATTTTAAGCTCCATCCTCGTCTCCAAAAAGTAGTTCCCGGTGGCCCATGCCCATAAAATTGATCCAGAGTAATTCTGGTAATCTGTCTGCCAATCTCAAACCAATTACAAGAAATTTGGGATCGGTGCTTTGATGTTGATTTAAGAAGGCAATTTCTGCCTCATGCTATGAAGTGCTCGAAAGTCCAACTGGAATTTCTCTGATATGTTGTTTTGATTTTGTGCTTTCAGAGTTGAAATCCCATTCTCTAATTTAAAACACAGGTTGTTCAGAGGGTTCACTTGTAGTTCATGAAGTTCAAAGAAAAATTTTAGCGAAATAATAAAATCACAAATAATTAAAAACAAAGGACTGCAATAATGCAAAGGCTGTATCTTTAAATTAGTATTTACAATAAGGATGAATCTTACTTAAATTAAAAATATTAGTTTAAAAAAATTATGGTTGCAATGAATATATTATATATCTCAACTAGTGCCATACTGTTAAACCTCAGAATTATTATTATATATTGTATTAATCCTTACCAAAAGGTTTACAACACAAACTGTTTCTCAAACAGCTTTAGTAACCACAACAACAGCTTTATTTTATTCAATAGAAACATTAAAATACTACAGGTAAGTCACCTCGCACTAAACCTAAAATAATGTGAAGTCTATGGAATGAGACACATGAGAAATGTGTTGGTGCGCTGGGTAATTTGCATGATAGAATAACCTTCCTTGTGTTTGGAAGGAAAAAAGAGCTAATGTATTCAGTGTATTTGTGGTCATGCTCCTCAGTTTTTTTATCACCTAGAGAATAGCATTAAATCACCTCACTGGGGGAATGAGTCGCAGGAAAGGGAAAAAAAATGAAGGAGCTTCTGGATCTAATGAATTCCTGGGAGAATAAACACGCCTTTGAATAAAGCCCTAATCACAAATTAAGTGGTTGTTGCCATCATACCTTTGTAGAACATACCCACAGACACGGACCTGCGAATGTGTGTGTTCAAATTATTTCCTCAGCTCCGGCAACAATGAAAAAGATAAGAGGTAAGCTACCCAGTCCTCAGACAGTCCATGTTTAAAGATAGGGCAGGGCTCATTTCCAAACTAATCCCTTGTTTCAATCCCTGCTTCATTTGCTCTGTGCAGACTGCAGCTTCAAGGGTCAAACAGAAATAACAGGGAAATCATCCTTGCCTCGCGAAGGTCACCTTTGGCTTTCTCTTACTTCACAGCTTAGATCTTCAAAATAAGCTTTCCGATGTAGCTTTATGATAAATTACCTGATATACAGTTTGAATATATACCAGCCACAAAGGCCCTCGCTAAAAAAAAATGCCCATTCATATCCAACTTTTTTCTACACCAATATTGGCCCATAGACTTGTCTCATTGAACAAGGTACAGCAACCGGCGGAACAAAGACTGGGGTAAGTTTTTCTCAGTGAATAATCCCACAGAGCCTTCTTTGAAGGAGTTCTTACACCAGGAAGGTGGATAGGGCAGATTTTAATCAATACAGGAAAACAAGGAGCTCAGGGGACGTGAGGAGCCTACCAGTCAGGATGAAGATTAAACACCTCTGTCTAAAACACACTCAGCTCATGTCAGAAAGCCCGGGTAACTTCAAATCCATCTATCAAAACGGTATCAAACTGTGTTTTTCTAACAAAGCAATGTTATATGACATGTATTCTCCCCTACAGCTGTAGGTGAGCAAGTGGATCATAAATCATAGCAGACAAAGCTCAGCTTGACCTCTAAACGGTTGTATATCAGGCTATTCTGATTCGGTGTGGATGTCTTTTGGCCTCAATAGGTATGCTTACTTTATTTGAGCTTTGAACAATGCAGACTTAATCCCATGGGCGGATTCTGCATAACAAACTATCTCTGCTTTTGTCCCATGACTCATGCCATACTTTCGGATAGAATTTACACAGAAAAACCTGCACCAAGTTCTCCAGCACATACGAGGATCCCGTTTAACAGCTTAATGAGCTCGTTAAAGTCATCAATATAGCATTATTTCCTGGCGGCGTGGAAAGTTCAGGGAAATCAAACTGTGGGACGCTCAAATCCAAATAAAAGTTTGGCGCGCCGCTGAAACCACAATGGATCAATTCATAGGGCTGTGACAAATGCCAGTCTTTGTGAGTGGAAGGATATTTCAGGCGCGGCGATGGAGATCCCTGTTTTGAGGGACTCTGTGCAGCCACAGTGTTTTTCTTTTGTGTTAATTAGACACTCCCAGTCATGGAGGGTTGGCTGGGAGGCTGGCTGGTTTTGCTGTGAAATAATGTCTTTGATTAAAAGATCCAGCACTCATGAGAAGGCCTGTGTGATAAAGCCACGCTCAGTCGGGGGACCCCCCAGCTCTCTAAAAGCAACCCCTCCCCCCCTCCTCTCTCACCTCTCTCCCCAGACTGGAAGAGAACAAGGGAACAACAGAGTTGCCTGGAGTGCCCATGCTGCTCATCATTTGATATGCTGCTTCACCATGCTGCCGCGCTACTTTGACTCATTTAACCAGATGAAAGACAGTTACAGTAATATTTGAACCGGTGGCCACGGCGGCTGAACAACATAAGGGTGTTTCTGAGAAAACTTCAAGTGTGTTTCACGAGATATAAGAGCACGCTGGCTGGAGCATGAAATGCCGTACAATAAGAAAGGCAAACGCTGTCACAGACCCGTCTTACGCTGGGAAGACTCGGGCCTCTTCTCAGAACTGTAGGTCACAGTCAGAGGGTCTGGCTGAATAATTGATCAATGAATGTGCAGTGAAAACAGAAACACAGCTTAGCACTATATTTCCCCTCTCCCCCTGTAATGTGCATTGAATCCCACAGATCCATCAGCTACATGCAAAGCTCCACTGTGCTGAAAGGCCTCCAAGTTCACTTCAATTATTCAGCATCCCTCCAAGATTATGAATTATTGAGCTAAAAGTATGTTCCATATACGGCCATGTAGCTTGCTGTAGACAGCGCCCACTCCGTGCATGTGTGGAAGAGCTGTGTTTGTGCGCGGAGGCAGTCAGACAGGAACTATTAAAGCCATGGGAAGTCACTGCCGCAGATGAAGGGCTAAACCTGTGATGTCATATTCAGCAGGATGAATTAATTAAAGCTGAAATTCAGAGGAATGCTCACAATATCAGCTGCTGCGGCATCACCGGGTACTAGGCCGGGTACTGAGGAATCAGCTCACCTTAAAACTTACGTAATGAAGTAAGGAGTCTCTATCCGGAGAAGTATATTCAAAAGCAGACTATTAATTGTTTCCTCCACACCTTGGCAAAGTTCTGGACCCAGGAGTCTGTGTTCTCACGGGGGCCGAGAGTAAAAGTGTTTAGTTATAGCTGCCATCTGGTGAGAGGCTCACACAGCCAGCTTCGGTCCAATCACCCTGTCTGATGGTACGAATTGTGCCCAGGCCTCTGATGAAGAGTTGGGGTTCACTTTTCTTGGCTTGGAGTGGTGGAGGAAACAGATGATACAATTAATTATCAATAGGTCCCTCAGTAAATCAAAGCCATTTTGGCAGCCCATGACAAAAAACCCACTGAACTGCCTGAGAGTCTTCGCCATCTCTTCATTGCCCATTCTCAACAACTGCTCTCTGGCCGCCTGCCTCCAGTACAATCCACAAGGTGTTTGAATAGATTGTTCAAATATTTTCACTGTTGATTCTTTCCCTCTCCTTTTAAATATGAAGGCAAGTTCTCCGTGGAACAGCGGAGAACCACTTGACTGAGTGCATTCGACTGTCCTGCCCATCACCCGGGCTCTAATGAGCATTGGCTGTGGCCAAGGCGGGGAGGCAGGGAGGCTGATAGTAGCTCATTATCTCCCTGCCCATGCTGGCCCCTGTATTCCTGTTTGTGGTGAGTCTCTTCTTTTCTTATGGTAGGGTAAACATTTACCCAGCGGAGAGGGGTCTTGACCATTAGGGAGCTGTGGTAATGGAAAGAGGGCCCACTGGAGCTCTGCCCACCTCCCTCCTTAACAGAATAACTCACTCACGCTCACTTTGGCATGAACCTTTTATTGGAATTTACAACTGTCTGGGGAGTATTCCTCTGCTGAGGTTGAACTATGACTGTGGCCTCACAAAGCAAAGGCCATTAAGCTGGGTTTTTACAAGCCTTAGAAAGCAAGGCAGACTTAATAGACAAGCCATGAATTTTAAAACTGCCAAGGAAAATGTGTTCTCAATGTTGTTAAACGCAAAGCCACATCCACCTTTGCCATGGTAGTGTTGGTGGTCATTAGGAACGACATTATGGTGTTTTTATTATGAAACAGATCCCCTGAGTTTAGATCTTGAGGACAGTGCTAAAAAACCAAGAGAGCTGGCGAGAAAATGGTGCAACTCTATATAGAAGAAGTAGTTTGTCAGTATTTCTCCCGCTGTTTAATAAGACAGTATTAGTTGGCTGTCCATTGGTGAGTGATCAGTGGCGCTGAGTAAGTGACCATTTTGCAGAACGAGATAGTGTTTTCATCCGCTCTCCTGCTGCGTGTTGGAAAAGCAAGACATGTGATAGTGATGGAGTGTGTGCAGACCTTCATCCTTATATTAGGGACTCTAGGGGGAGGAGAGGGGTGAGCTCTCAGGGGTAAGAGAGGCTCATTAGGCAGCCACTGCCTCCCCATAACCCAGCTGGGTCTGAGTGCCAGCAGACTGGGCAGCCATCTCTCTCTTCATCTCGCTCCTCTCCTCTCTCCCTCTTTATCCGTCCACACTGCACATGCTGAATTTCTCCTTCTATCTGAATTACAGTTCATTGTGCATTCACATTGCACAATATCGTCTTGATAAATTAATTTGTGAATGGTTACCATAAATGCATAATTCACGAATTAACTTGTATAAAGCATCGGCAGATTATCAGTAATGATTATTGATTTGTTAAAAAAAACAACAAAAAAATGCAATGATGTCTGATCTCTCTGATGTCATCCCAATTCTGTTTTTTATAATTGTGCATGTATTTGTTAGATCTTGTTGGGGTATGAATGTAATATTTGCCCCCACAATCCACAAAAGCATTTTTATTTCCAGAGCTCCATCAAGGTTTTTGAAATGATTGCTCAGCGGGCTTCACACTGGTCACAGGCTTGATAGCGGTCTGATGGGCCACTTCTGCATCCCTACAAGTTCCAGTAATTATAAAATTAATTAGGAGCATTTTCAAGTCTGCCGCCTTTTGGTTAAAATTGTATTATTGATGCCATTGCTATTACAGCTTTAAGTGTACAATCTTATTGGATCCCTGTGTGCTGAATCGTGTTACGTGAATTGCATTGGCATGCTGTATTATCTCCGAGTTCAACATTCTTTATCTAAAGAAGGTATGCATCATTTTATACGATTTGTATTTTGAAATAAGGTTATCTCTAGATTTCATGCAAATATAATAATACTTCTTGGGCAGCAGGATGGCACAGCGATTAGAGAGACTGTCCTTCAACCAGAAGACCTGGGTTCAAGCCCTTATGACAGCAAGCATCCATCCCGTTGAAGTGTCCTTGAGCAAGACACTGAATCCCTCCCAGCCTCAGGGGTGCTGTTCTGTAGCTGACCCTGCACCCTGACCACACACTCGGCGAAGGGGAGCAGGTGGACAGATGAATTTCCCCTGTTTTAGAGATCAATTCGCAAGACAATAAAATCTCACTGAATAGATGTGCAAACAACGTAAAACCCCCTTTTTCTTTGCAGGATTTTCTTCCCAAAACCTTCACCAGGAATTATGCTTAATGCAGCAATGGTAATGCTAGGGGGTCTGCTCAAATTACTGCCATCGACTTTCTAAGGCTACGGACAGGCTGCCTTCAAATTAAGGCTGCTAAGCGGGAGAGTCAAATTGGAATTCAGATTCTATTAAGAAGTCATGCCCAGCAGCAAATAATGCCAAATGGGCCCAGTGCAATGGGAGAGAAGACCATTACAGAGGAAACATATTAAAGCACTGCTGATCTATTTGCTGAAGATAAACTTAGCATATGTCTCCCAGTGCTGTCTGGCCAGGGCCTGCACCAATGAAGACGTCTTTTTTGGAACTTGATTAAAAAGACACATTGAGATCAAAGTCAAACAGATCCCAAGCACAGCAAATGTGATGAAATCTCTTTTACTGCAAGAAAGCATAATGCACTTCTTTGATGATGGCTGTGCGACATGAAACAATGCATACAGTCTAGTTCAGCAGTTTTATAATTAACAAGACATCGCGATGGAAATGTGGACACTTGTTGTGCTGAGGTGTAATGGATACCAGATGCTGTGTTATTGGTGCTGTATAGCATTGTGCTGCATGTACAGAGGAGACACAGGCAAGTCGTCACATTACCACCTGCAAGGACATGTCCAGGCATCCCAACGTGTCTATTATGTTCCCTATATGCAGCTCTTGTCTGTCGATTTCTCATTTGAAGCTGTTTGCCTCCTGACAGTTCATCAGGTTCTCATCTCCGGGCAAGGGATGAGCCATCATCAGACCACATCAGGCATGGAGAGGCAATCACAGCGGGGCCTTTTTTAGTCATGGTGTGTTCCCCCAATGACAAGCCCACTGGCTGTGTGTTGGTTCTGGGTGTGTTTATCCCCCTCCCCTCCGCCAGGTCTGTCTCCTGCCTCCAGAGTGGAGCTTCTCTGAGGTGCAGAGATAGAGACAGAGGTGGAGGCAGCCAGAGAGTCAGACACATCAGGGTTGGCCATCTGTAACAGTGGCCACGCAGTGTATCACACCAGCCCACTACACTATCAGCACCAGCCTTACCGACTCATACTGAGAAATATACCTGAGTACTGTCACACTGTCCACAATACGGCCCAGCGCCGGGACCCGCAGATGGCTCATTCTGCGTAAACACAGACTGACCTATCACTGCCTTGTCAGGGAGATATGTTACTCTACAGTTCCAGTTTATTGCACCACAGGCTTGTTAAATCACGCAGAGAGCAGCGAAGATGCAAGGAATGGCTAATCATATGGTTTGAATGATATTTATACTGTGCCGTATTGACTTTTATTTCTGTAGGCTTTTTCTCCTCCGAGCACATTGCCATTCACAGATGACAGTTATCATATGAAAGCCACTCCATTTATTCCATAACCTGTAGTAGGAGTGAAAAAATAAGTATTAGAGCTTTTTGGAAAGAGTTGGATTTCATGGCTTTTTCATGGAGAAATGGCTTGGGGCGCAGTGTTTTATGATTTTAATGTTGAATTGTCAAATCAAATTGAGACTTGACAGTACATTAGTGCCTGTGTATGTGTGTGTGTGTGTTTCCCTCAGTCCCACAGAGAATAGGGGAAGTCTTGAAGTAATGATCTCTGATAAAGTGCAAGTTATGGCAGATAAAGTGCATTAAGTGTATTTGAACGTGTTTGATTGAGCATGTTGTTGTTGTCGTGCCACCGCTTATGTTTACATGCACGGAGAATTACATTCTTTACACGCTTTCTGAAATAACCAGGTCTTGTGTCAATGCTTGTAAATGTCATAATGCGGTTAAAATAACCTGGTTAAGCTCATACTCCAATTATGAAGAAACCTGGTTAAGATGCCCGGCTGACTCTCTTATCAAACAACTCACTGTAGCATGTAAACATCTTACTCCTTTCAGTTTTGTTTTTTTCTTTTTCACCATCTTCGGAAGCTCAGACGTGCACAGTGTTGAGTACATTTCACGATGAAGAGTATTTACAGTTCCTGTTACTACTGGGATCATCATTTCTTTTCCCTGTGTTAGAGAAGCAACCTACTATAGCTCAGTCAAAGAGGGATGGAGTAGCTGCCGGCTGCATCTTTTCATACTTTTTGCTGGCAGACCATTCTATCTGGGGCACCACAGGTGTAGTGGAATATTCTGTTAACTGGTTTATTCATGGCAGCAGGGAGACTCAATTGCAGGGTATCAAAGGTTCATGTAAACAGCTTAAGCCAAATAAGACCTTTACCGGAGTATGGCAGATAGCTGGGTTACTCTGCACATAGCCAGCGACTGTTTGTCAGTGAGACAGGTGTGCGGTGCAGGTGTGGTCTGTGCGTCTGGCCCTTTAAGAGGATGAAAACTTACCTGGTCAGGGAAAATCTGTTGGATAAGGGGCAGCGATGAGACCCAAATGCTAAATCTGCTGGGTCCAAGCCCTCCTGTGGTGCTGCTAACAGGTTGGTTGAAAACAAATAAATGGAAGTCAACAGTAATTTATTGAATTGCTCCCTCATTTTACAAATTATTTGTATTTGTTTGTGGTTTCTATGTATTTCTTCGTTTCCAGTGACAGGCCTTTTCCATTTATTGTGATTCAGTTAGTGGACTGTAGCCATGTTCAGATGTAGTGTTCTGGGAACCTGCGATAAATCACACAGCGCTGCTCAATTGAGAAACAGGGTTACAGACCAAAGCAAAACTAGTTTACGGAACACATGATCTCACTGTGCTTGGTTGCTGTTTCTCTGTGACTGGAGTTAAAACTGTTGTCACCTCAAAATCCCACTAGAAGCTGCAGCTGCTGAAAGACAGACGAAATAAAGTCAGATAAAAATGCTTTCCCGGCGCAAAAGCAGCATGGTTTCCAACATTAACTTGCATGGAAACATCTGTAGGGTCGGAGGGTCACTGAATTGACAAGAAATTGAACTGGCAAGAAAATTATGTTGAGCCACATGCTGTTCTCTCCGTCTCTAGTATCAGTGTTCCACCAACATAAACAGAACATGAAATTATAGAATTTCTTTAGGAGAAATGGTTTTAGATTGTTTCAGATAATTATTTCATTCTATGGCAAGGTGCTCTGAAGCTCGTCTGGCAGCTCTTTATTATGGCACATACTGAGGGTGCCTTTATTTTGGGTGTTATCCTGACTTTTCAATGAGCTTTTCAGCGAGACCTAACAAAAACACCATTTAGCCGGTCGAATTACTTGTCAGATAATATTCCTATTATGCCCAACCGATCTCACCTCTTTACTCGTTCATGAAAGCCAGCAAAGATATCAAATTGAATATACTTGGATACTAAATCGCATAATTTCCAAGCGGAGAGACAGTTCCAAACAGAGTTCCACTTTCAGAAGCCACCCATTACTTGTAGAGTGACTTCTTTGTGTAGCTACCTGGGCTCCGGGTTTATTTTTACCCTCCCTACGTCCCTCCTCATTCTTTAGCAGCTTCAGGAGATGGCGTTAGTTTGGCTTCATCTCTGACAAAAGATAAATGAGCTCTGGGTCTGTGGTGATCCACTATGGCTGCCAGGGGGTTCCAAAATAGCAAACTATTTTTCATATGGAGCGAAGTGATATGGAGTGCGATGCAGCAGGCGCTAACATTTACCATATCATAGTATGCGGGAATACATTTCATTCTTTCTTTTTTGTTACTTTTACTTTCAACTTTCTGTTTGTATTGGAAGGGAGAGATATACTATGGCAATTAAAATTGATAGAGTACGTACTATGAGCAAGCTTGTGCAGGGATGTTGCAGAGATTGGGCTTAAAAAAGAAAAGGAAAAAAACATCTCTGAAGAACAAAATTAAGCTGTTATCTAGGTAGCAATGATTCAGCATTGTGTAAGTAATTTTTAAATAGACACAAATACAAAAAAGGCAGTCTTTACTCCGGGCTCAGCATTCATGTGATATTCTCCCTCTCCTACCCTTGTAACAATGTGTAGTAATTAGGGTGGATTTGCGGAGCAGCACAGTTGCTTTGATAGAATCTTAGAACTGGTCATTAATCACCTTCTCACCGAGAGGGAGAAAAACAACAGTGATGTGTTTTCACAGGGAAAATGTCCTGTGTCAACAGGAGATCCACCAGCGCTAGCTACCAACTGAAAGAAACTTTCCCATTTAAATGAGGAGCTACAGAGCTTCCGAGGCTCTTTGAAGAGATGTGCTTGGCACAAACAAGAGCGGCAGCCTCTCCTGTGTTTTTAACAGCCGAAACATCGCTGACACCTGATGGGTGATCAAACACAAACCATCTCTTCCTGAATCCTCATGGGGGCTCATCTTTGTACTCCTCTCTCTACAGATAAATCTGCAGACCACGCTGCTGGAACACCCCTCCACTCAATATTTACTAAAGCCTCGATCACCTTGCTGGCTGCACTGTTTTTGTAAAGGCAAATATGTTTGTTGGTTTTTCAGTATTTGCACTCTTTATTGACTACAAGCCTGTCACCGCTTTGGATATGAAGCCACCAAGAATGTTTCAAGTCCCACTATAGATCCCCCCCCTC
>OMLF01004233.1:14038-34812 GCA_900302615.1 Holocentrus rufus | reverse complement strand
GCTCTGCCCCCTGATCCCAGACCAGGTGTTGGGCGAGTTGTTTCCTCGTGCTTCTATTGTGAACACTGGCACGAAAGCAGAGTACACATGGGTGATGGTGTATGATAAAGGTAATGACCATGAGGAGAATATTGTGCCTGCAATCTTACAACAAAACACCAAATCAGACTTCAATTATATTGCACACTTTGTACATGCAAATGCATTGCAATGTGCTTTATAGGTAAACAAAACAGAGCATTAAAGAGAGAAAAAAAGACAATAAAACCCCCAAAACAAATTCAATATCTATAAAATTGACTGTATTACAGTATAGAAACAACAATCTAAACCTAAAGAAATTACCAATCTGGTTTAACAAAATGCTCAGGTTTAGGAACAAGCCTCCAATTAAATGCATAGATAAACAACGAGTAATTAAAAAGCAAATTACTACATACATGTATAAAGGTCTAATGTGCTGTAGATAGTGATGAAGCTTAAATTTATGGCAGACAGTTTGTCCTGCCAATGGTTTCAGTGCTGGGAATGGTAATTTCAGACAGAATAAACCTTTAACATTATGGCTGTTGAACATTTTAATAATGTTTACTGCAGGAAAAAGTGAAAAACATAATAAAGCATTTTTCTAAAAGCTTCAGCAATCAGTTGAGGGTGAATAAAAAAAACAAAGCAAAACAGACAAACTTGCTGGCTTCTTCGCACCTTATTCTTGACTAATTATCCATGGTAGATTTTCTCATTGTGATCCAACTGCTTGACAATCCCAGGCTTAAGAATACAAATGCAGAGGCATGTGCATCTCGCTCACACACACATACACACACACATACACAAACAAACAAACACGCACACGTGCAAATTTAACAGATACTACCATGAGTGACATTTGAGACATTTTAGGATAGTTATAATACAGAGATCACGCATCCAGAGGAGATTAGTGAGCTAAATGGGAAACAATGGATGATGCAGTGGGACAGGAGGATATGATTCTTCATTGTGTTAATCATAGTGGAACAGCACTGTCTTCTTCCCCAAACAATGCCATGGTGATGCTAATGGCACTGCCAACCATGACTAAGAGTGCACTCCAAATGATTGATAGCCAGAATTATATCAAGGTGACTTTCAGTCAGCTCCATCAGGTTGTTTAGTTTGATCGATAATAAGGAACACATCTTAACAGGGAGATGCCTGCCACTAGGACTCATTTATCAGCTTGTAGTCATTATCTTACTCTTTAATTTCAGTGTGTTTGCCTCACATGCAGAACGAAATATTTCATCCTTGTCTTCGAGAGGCAGCAGCGAGAACCTCATAAAACGATCAAATTGCAATTTACCCCGACGACATTAACTCTCAGAATAAACTTTAAAAGTGTCTCAAACTTGGTATTTGAAGCCTTCTTTTCTCTGGAATGCGAGCGTCCCCGGGCCGGGCCTGTTTCGAAGCAGCACCGCTGTAGCCGGCCACATCCGCTCACACTGGATGTATGAGCAGGTCAGGCCAGCTGCAGAGATGAGAGCAATGTCTCTGTCCACTTGGCCCACTGCCCCTGCCTCCACACACACAGCACAGTGTGCCCACAGGCTACAACAACAACAACACACAAAGAGTAGCCCCATGTGCTACATCACAAATGAAAGATCAAACATCAATGTTCACCATAGGGTCTCAGAGCAAGCTGTTAATCACAGTGAACCTAATGTGTTCCAGTTGAGAGATCGCCCCTGGAGTACCCCAGTTAAATGTATGTTTTTAGCGAAATGTTATGTTATTATTATTCTTCTGTTCTTGCTGTATTGCAGATGAATTGGATGAAATAGCATATGATGGCTCCCTTTTATGTTCCCTGTCCCGTCGGTGCGTTACGTTACAGCAAAGTCGCCCATTTTGAAAAATGAAAAAGAACATCGTTTGACTTCGACGGTACGTTGTCGAAATATCACATTACGATTTCAAGAAAAAAAAAGAGCGGAATGCCTAATGCCTCCCGTCACCCTGGGTTGAACCTGAGCCTTAGCCAAGATGCCCACACTGGAGTGTTCAGATATCAAATTTGAAAAGACAGGGCAAATCCCAGAACGTGGCAACAAATAGCCC
The DNA here is from genome assembly GCA_900302615.1 of Holocentrus rufus. Lineage (NCBI taxonomy): Eukaryota > Metazoa > Chordata > Actinopteri > Holocentriformes > Holocentridae > Holocentrus > Holocentrus rufus. The sequence continues at coordinate 32,706 of OMLF01004233.1, read as the reverse complement.
AATGGCAGCGACTCACCTCTTTGAGAGGCTTATGCAAACCCAGGGGGAAGGTGATGGATTTTTTCCCTTACCTACAGTGAGCGGAGCAGATGCTGGAGAAAGATTCTGGACGTCACTAGAAGTAAAATATGACTGTGTGTGTATGTGTGTGTGTTTGTGTGTGTGTGCCTGCGTGCGTGCGTGCGTGTTTGTGTGTGCGTGCACATGAAACACTAGTTCACAGAGTTCTGGAGTTTCAATAACTTCTAAAATACTTGGAGGGTAAAAAAGGATGAGAGAAAGAGATTACACACCATCATGGCATGTGGAGCTTCTCCCTGGAAAGGCCCAGATTTCTCAAGTTATATTTGTGAGCTTGAGGAAGTTTTATTTGTTGACATATCGAAGATAAATGGAATTTGCAACTGCATGTAGTTGAACAGCGTATTATATTTCAAGCTGCCATCACACAACTTTGCTCGAGTGAAATATTGTCTTGACCTCAGATTTTCACAAGGCAAAAATAATGGCCCCTCAACATCACACAGAGTACAGTATCTGTGATTCAAATCAAATAATTAATCTGTTTCATTTTGTTCATTGTTTGTCTGATTGCATTACAGGCAAATTATTTCAGCCTTAAGCAAATAGGCACACTCACTTTTTTTTTCTAATCAAGTAATGATTTTTCTATAAGAACTAATAAATGTTTTTGCACTGCAGTAATGGTCTGTTTAATTAGGCTTTGGTAATGACAATCAAAATGGATATTTCTTGCAGTATTTTCTGTTTGAGAAAGTCATAAAAACCTGATCAGCTTCCCTGAGAACTGTCAGTTTAAACACATTGTGAGAACCTGATTCACATTGCTAAACTGCGTTGTTTTGCCTCACAAATGCAAATGAACTTGATTAACCCACTCTGTCCTACCCACATTTTTTTTTTGTCAAACACTTAAGTTTTCTATTCATATCTAACAATTTTTCAACTCTCAACCACTGGCGCTCTGTCAGTTAATGTGTGCATTGTTTATTCTGAAAAGGTCATTACAGTTGGAGGAGAAGGGGCCTGCATAGAAATGATTTGATTGAGGTAGTGGAGGTAGCTCTGGCACAGTGAGTTATGGACATCCTACAGAGAGGAGCCTCTTCATTAGTGGAGTGATTAAAATTGATGGGAACCTATGGAGCTCCAGCTCCCCTGAACTCCCTGGAGCATAGCTCTCATTCTGTGCTCATTTATTTGGGACTTTGTGTTGATCAATAAAAGGTGCCTGCTGCTCACTATGGGGTCTGGCTGGGGAAAAAAACCCACCTAGGAAAAAGAGAAGAGACTTGTTTTGTTGTTGAAGACAAACATTACTGTGAACAATTCAGGCTTTAGAAAACCTTGGGGAAAACGACAGCTTTGGCTGTTGTCTCTATGTAATTTTCTTTACTGGCTGTCTATTTTAGTCTTGGTGAATTTTAGACTGTTGTTTAGCAACTCACACTGTTTCCAAAACATAGTTTCCAAAACTCTTAAGTTTCGTCACATTTGAACCTAAGGGAGATTTTTTAATAGATTAACAATTACATTGGGAGCCCTTCATAAAACCTGTATAGATGCTTAACAAAATCATTTATGAGCATATTCCTTATTTATAGACCTGGCTATAATGCACAGTATTGATAGGTAATAATTTGTCAATTAACTCATTGTTGACCCTGTGGATGTGATATTTTTACAAGCTCTGTGTTAATTTTTTGTAATGGATGTAGACAATACAAAAGGTCTTAGTAATGTTAAATGAGCATGAGCTGAAAATCCTTTTAAGTGATTTTTTTGGTTAGATTTAAGATGTTTTGACTCTAATCATCTGAGTTATTTAAAAAAAAGCATCAACAGGTCAATTACAGAGAGATGTTTTTTGGTCTGTACTAAGATTAATTTACCTATGTAAATCAGTGTTTTATCCGGGTGCTAATTGCTACGGTATTAAACAGATCATGTCATATTGATTAGTGTTATATTAATCAAAGAGTGTGTGGACATAGTAATACACTTGTGAACCGCAGTTACTAAAGGCACAGAAATTAATTTCTGGGTGTTGGACGAGAGCCAGATAATGGGCTGCGATGCTGAATAGAATCCAGCTCTCTTTGTCTCAGTGTGTCCAGCTCTGCTCATTAGAGTGGTGCTGTGCAGCTCATGGCCCACCGCTCCCCACTGCTATGCAGGACCTTGCCTAAACAAACAGAGATGATGTGAATCACATGTCAGATGATTGCAGGAAATAGAGGAGTTTCTGTAATGCCCAGGCTTTTGCTCCACAATGAATATGTGAGGTGTGACTGGGGATCAGGATGGGGAAGGTTTCTTTCAAAATGTAGTTTGCTGCAAAAACTATATGCTGCAAACTCTGTTCAGCCATGCACCCTAAAGGAATATTCAAACCTCACGTTGTAATCTAAGTTATTTCTGGTTTACCTTTTTCTCTCCCCCAAAATATATACAACATGCAGTTAAATGATTCACTTGGTTCAATCTGCAGATAGCAGTTAGTGTTGTTATAATTTGTAAATCATTATTTCTGGGGGGAAGAAATAATGTAATTGTTAATGTTATTATATTATAAACTATTTTTTCCCTTAAAATGTTTGTGTAATTCAATATGTTTCTCAGAAGTGTCTTCTTTCATTAAGAGTAATAGATTACCCTTTATATAATCAGCTTACACTCACTGTAATCACTTCCCATGTAATCTGTTACACCCCAGCCATAAATTGTAATCATCTGCAATCACGCCTCAAATCATGAAACAATTGATGAGTATTATTATTCAAGATTAACAAGATTCATCTTGTTAAACTCCAAAATCCCACTGCTGAAAATTAAACTAAAATGAGAAAATGTGCTGCAAGGACAGCAACATACAGAAACAGAAAAACACTGAGCTAAAACCTCATAGACTCATAGCCAAAAGGATTTCCCAAATACACAAACGACACTTTTCACTGATGCTCATGGCATTGTTGGAGCCTTAGACAAGATCATTTAAAAAGACATTTTCCAAGACATTTTTTTAAGTGCAACTCAATTGATGTAAAGTGGATGTGAATTAACCTTAACATCGTTATCACCTTTATCTTCATATATAAACATCTTAGCACTATGTGTTATTATGTCTTAATTACACTTTAATGAACATAAATATAGTTAAACGTAATTGACACCAAATTGAACTGTCTTTGGATGTAGTTAGTTGGGGAACTTACCTCTATGCAAGTACACTTCCACATCAGGCTACCAGATGCACCATATCCATTTTTTTTTCTTTTTTACTGCAGCTCTATCATCTTTTTTTCTGGAATGATTTCAAAATTCCTTGAAGACCTGGAAAGATTTTTGTGCCTGATTACATTATCTGTTCTTGAACTCTAGATCTGGAAAATAGTGCAAATGTATCAAGAACAATAAATATAATAAAATAGAGCAATTATCCTTCCAGGCCCATTTTTCTAATGAGGCAGCAACATAGGATATATTGATAACATGTTTGATATCGCCAGACTTTCTTTGTTGCTCATGCATGATAATATAGGCTCAAGATTCTGTTAAAGATGACTTCATCTAACCTATATGCAATATCTTTTTGACTTCCTGTGACCTCCAGGATTATCACAGCCTCATTAAATTTTACAGCCTGCATGTAATTTACATGGTCTGATACTCAAACTGCCATGAAACACTGTAAAAATAGTTACAGTCCACTGAATCTACTCTCATTTACAATTAAAGCACATTGTCTGTTTTAAATGAAATTAGAAATCCAATTTATTAAGGCATAAGTCAGGCGCATATGTCTTTATTTTGCATGGTAACATTCAGTGTAATATTGAGCACTGTAAATATATATATAACATCAAGAAATTAATAACAGTTTGTATGATGAAAATGTCATGTGTAATTATCATATCTAACTACTGCAAAATGATCAAAACAGTTTTTAAATCTGTTAGTCCAACTTTTTAGTCAAGTGAATTTATATTCCATGTTGTTCCTACAATTAAAGGAATTGGCTCCTCTAAGATTTTTTTTTCTTTTGTACAGTGCAGGATTATGATTAGAATGACAGTTTAGGAATTTTGAATATGAATGGTGCCAAAATTGTAAAATTCATACACTATATGTACACATATTCAAATATTCTGGTAGCACATGATGAAATAAACATTTGCTGCTTGCTGAAATTTACAAGGCTAATGTGAACTAAACTGCGGCACAGTAAATTGTAAGAGAATTAAAGTGATTTCTTTTGACTCGATTGCCATGATTTCTGTGTGTGGACATTTCATCCTCCCATGCCCAGTCGATCCAGAGAGAGGCTGGCTTTGAGGAAAAGTCTTTTTGTGTTTAGGCCTTTGAATATCTATTCTTTATGATCTGTATTCCCTCTGCTGAAGTTCAGAGTGTGTGCGAGCGGAGGAAGGGGAAAGGGTGGAATCATAACACTGATGATGAGATGACACCGAACATACTTTGGAGAGCATTTTTGATTCTTTACACATTTTCCTAAACTCAGACAAATATATCCAGAAGCTATCACTGTATTCCATAAGCTGGTTCGATGAATAATGGTTGTTATGACAGGAAGCGGTGTCAATCAGATATGATAGCTTGAAGAAGTAAAATAAACATGAAACAAGGCGAATAAAAAGAGAGTTATATAAAGCTCTCCTTGATGTTCAGCATCGCACCTCTTTACCCCTAGTGTGTCTGTTCTATAATGGCACAAAGTAGGGATGGGTTGGCGCTGTCTTTTTCATCTCTCTGCCTTTTGTTAGTATGTTGAGAAGGGAAAGAGAGAGGGAGAGTGAGGAAGGAGGAAGACGAGGAGGGTGCTGGGGATTGGACCCAGTCCCTGCACACCCAATTAAAGGAATCTTCTGCTCAAAGACACAGTCTGGCAACATGTGTTCTGACATTTGTCTTCCTGAGTGTTGTGATTTACGGTACCATGGAGCTAAAGGCTAAATTAGCAGCCGCCCAACATCAGAGACCGCACAGTAATATCTGATGGGAGAGGATTGTCAGATAGGATCAGGCGGGCGGTGTGCTGCTGTCTTGCTTTCATCATCACATTCAATACTATAGGCTGGCGACCACTCGGCTTTGTTGGCTGAAGAGTCACAATAATGTTTGCTTCCTGTAAGACCTGCAAATGATGTGTGATTATGAGCTAACCATGTGTTAATAGACGGACGTTCCCGGCAAAAGCAAAAAAAAAAAAAAAAAAAATTGAGCAACATTTTTTCTGTATACAAAATTAAAGAGTAAGATTGTATCCTACTGCATATTTTGCCTCTCTACCTTGCATCAACATCTGTACTGATTAGTGTAACATTTATGTGACATTTAGCCTTTAATGCTCCATCAGCCACTGTTTTTATAATAATTCCAAAATAGACAAGATGCTGTTTCCAGAGCAAATGGCAATATTCACAATGAATTAGATTTCCTGGCCTGTTATTGTAAGTAGAAAGCAGATAGAGTGAAAAGTATGAATGGCTTGATACCGTGAACTGAGCAGTATGGATGCCGGGTTTTCCACTCATGCATACGGTCCTGAGTCCATATCAAATTTCTGTCCTGGATGGCAGTTTGTGATTCCTCCTCTGAACTTTTAAAACATAAACTCTACTTGAGATCCTCTTCCCTCCACTCGCTACTTTGATCTCTCGCTGTGGGACCTTCATAAGCCACACAGGATTCTCATCTCGGCAACAATTACAGCACTAATTACACAAGTGCGAAACCCCAACCTTGCACTTGATTTACCTGTTTCCACACTTCAGATTTAGAACTCAACTTTTGTGGACATACTGAGCACCCATGTAGACTTACATACGTGCACAAAAACACAAAATCACAACCCCTCCTCCCTCCCCAACACACACACAAACACAGAAATCAAACACAAACACACATGCACACACAGACACCACGTAACCTGCTTTATACTACATGCTCAGAAAGCTCCACAGTAGTTGCTGTGGAGGTGCGGGACATGCAGCCATCGCACCAGCCAGTGATCTCACAAGGTGAGCTGATACTGGAGGAGAAGGCTGCCTTGTGGTCAGCAGGGAGCCGGCGGGCCTCAGGGAAAAGCTCTTAACTTCTGTCAGGTACAAATAACCACGCCATTTTTCACTTCCTGATTTTTAACTGAGAAAATCATCGTGGTCCCTAGTCATATGAACTCTACACACATGCCATGAGTCAATTCTAGCTCTGACAGAAAGGAGTTCACCCTAACCTGCCAACCTTTTATTTCCTCACCATTGCAGGACCTTTTTTTTTCCACAGTCCATTTGGTTTGGATTATTGTGCCTGGTGTGCAGATCTTAAACCATATGAATAAAATGCATTTCCCTTTTTATTCTTTAGTGAAAATAAAAAAATAAGTGTTGCAATTCTTGAGCATTCTGACAACTATACCTGTCTTTGAGTTTATAATAATCACCTAATTTCACCAAAAAGATTTGTGGTAAGATTATGCATCAAAATAAATATGATTACATACCTGTTACTTTACAACCATGCATGAAGAAGTCTTAGGCTAAATAGCAGTTAAAATATTGATCTGTGTTAAATGCATATATGCTATCAAGAATCAATATAAATTTCAATTATCACAACAGTTTTTGATGTGTGACAAACAGAAAAGTGACTCTGCCATACATCTTAAACATCTCTGCTCTCCACGTCCTCATAAACATGACAGTGAACATTTTCAAAACAATGGTAGAGTTCAAAACTGAAATAATTTCAATCACTTTTATGCACACATTGTTTTGTACGCACTGAAAGCCTCATCTGTACAGAAAGAAATAGCCTGTGCAAACACACCTCAGGCTGAATGTCAGCACAGTGATTTGCTATGGTCAAGCCACTGCTAGGTGGTGCTATTGGCAGCAATGTCTCTTAGGAAAAGTCTGCATACTAACAACAATGCTGTACATTTGTCTGTAATTCACAGAGTAGCAAAACTGGTAATATTGTAAGTTAAGATCCTCTACTGTTGTTGGCCTGTTTAATTAATTTGAAATATTGCTATATATTATGTCTACATTCTGCACACTTATATTTGTAAGTTTATCAAGTAGCAATGACTTTACAGCACCCATGAGACCCTGATGACTTAAAGTGAAAATGTATAAGAGCGTGTGCCCCCATGCTCGAGTATGTTGCCATACATCACATCATTTAACACTTTGAACTGTCAAAAACGTGTCACTCAGTCTCTCTCTTGATACCTTCATCTGTCAGACTGAAATCATAAATACAATCATTTCCCCAATGTTGGCTCTTTATTCTGTCAACCGTTTCAAGCTGTGACTGTGCCTCTTCATTTCCGACACATGAATAAGTGAAAGGCCATTAATATGTCTCTTTCATTACACTGTGGCACTTGGCACTACATAAGCATGCAAAGAACCATTTGTAGTGTATTCTGTGTTTGGTGGGCTTTGGTTCTGATGTCCGATTTGTAAAGCAACAAAGATATGTCATGATGTCCACCATATAAAAAAAAAAAAGAAAAAAAAAACATCATTCAGAGGATTCATATTGTATTCCTGCTATTTAAATACACATGCAGCACAGTTCAGGGCGGAGAATAAATCTGGTGCATTGTTTTATTTTTATTTTTTCTGCACAGTTGTCGCAAAATATTTTCTCTCATCTGAATTTATTAATTTATTGGCAAACACAGCTCAAGTCATTAATAATAAAGAAAATGAATAAATAGGAACATGAGCTCAGATATTTCCATGTCCACGTGCATGATCATTATGACAGTGGAGCTGTGCAAAATATTGATTAGCAGAAAGCAACTTTCTGTGCTCTGCATGATTATGAGATCAGCATTGCAAGAAAAAGATATTTTCTCATAACACAATGCAAACACTGTGTAAATACTGTGCTCGTGGCAAAACTGGTCAAACAATTTTTTCTTTGTGTAAAGATCACCCTGTCCTTTGACAAACATGTTTTTTTTTCTCGTCTCTTCTTTGTTTCTATTGCCACTCCCAAGACAAGATTAGAGGGAAACTCATCAGTCTCCTTGGCTGTTGTCTGATAAACTTTTTATTTGAAGGGTGTCCTGTCTGGTGTCTCTGGTGTCTTCCTCCAGTGCACTCCTGATTTGAAATATAGCCTTACATAATGAGGGAGAAAAATAGAGCGGTGTTGCACCCCTGAGCTGGTGTCAGCTTAATCAATCATTTTTAAACACAGGCAGGCATGCTTACTCTACTCGCTTCACATCCGCCACATCCTTCCCCTGCTCAACACTGTGACAGCAGCATAATTCATTGTAACTCAAAAATTAAACCAGCACCATCAAACTTGTCCTTGCATCCTTTTGGTTTAAACACAGGGCAGTGTGTTGGTGTGTGCGTGTGTGGTTCATCCTATGCAATCTAATGCATACACACATGTTTGGGTATATATGCTTAAACCATAAATTTGCATGTACAACTGCGGGCGTGCATTCCTGTGTGCACAAGCTTGTACGATTCATACCAGCTGGGCAGGCATGTGTTTTTATGTGCTGTGTATTTCAGAGGCACAATTCTGAGAGCGCACTTAACGTCTCTCTCAAGTTCGAGTTTCCCAGCTCAGACACTGTACATGCAAACAGGCATGGAATGTTAGTGTAAGGTTCACACGGTCAAATTGCAGTGGGTCAGGAGGTCAGCGAAATCTGGAGGAGCTAAAGCCGAGCAGAAGGAAAGGAACTTGGCCTCTTCTCTTGGCAGTGAGAGATTCTTTCTGGCTTTCTGTCAAAATGTCTGCCTTCGCTGCAGCGGGGCTCCAAAAGTTAGATCATGCTCTTGTTAGGAAGTTACACGCAATGGACACTTGCAAATTAAACATGAGGAAGACTGCTGCTCACAAAGTCTCCAGCTCCTTGTGGACGCTTAAAATGTCTTCAGTTTGTGGATGTTTTTGGAAGATATAAAGATATAATGTATGTATTTTTTTTTTTTAGATTCACTAACTAAAATGTCGCACTATTTCTCCATTATTCTCAGTTTCAAGCACACCTGCTCACACTCATCTCTCATAGTTTATGAAGTGGTATGATATTACAGTAAATAGGTGTGTAAATTACTGAAGGGGAAATGGTATATCCTGCTTTGTCAATGGCCATTATGTTGAAAGGTGAGTATACTCTACAGTGACAAAAAAAAAGAAGAAGTGGGTATGCTCTGTATACATCTGTATACCTTCCACTAAACTGCTGGTTGCTTTAATTTAGTTTACCATAAAGGTGTTTTGTTACTGGACACTGACATTTGTGAATGCGACCTTCAATCTGCCTCCTGCCTCTTTCTGCATCTCTGCTTTTGTGTTTCAAATGCCACATTAGAAACCAATTATCTTCATGTAAATGAACACTTGAGGAATATGAACTGAGGTGGCTCCCCTGGGCAAGTGAAATGCTTGTTATTTAGTAAATAAATAAATAAATAAGTAAATAAGATCAGAGATCAACACAGATCATAAAGGGTGTACTTATACTAATGATCTTTTTTTATTTTTATTTTTTTTTACTTTGTCAGCCATGCAGCTGGTAACCTAATTTTATGCCTGTCTCATCGTGCAGAGGAATCACAGCGGTTGAATGATCAGTATCTTATAGTTAACTGCATGGTCAAATCTATCAGCTTTAATGAATTTGTGAATGCAGCATTAACGCAGCACCCTGCAGCTCCTGTGGATTAGTCTCAGTGCTGTCAGTTCATGTTGCAGTCAGGTTCCTTGTGTGGATGTAGTCAAATGTACTGTTGTTTACTTACCTTTGTTGTGTTGGCTATGTAAAGTCCATGGTAATGCCCCAGCATGATTTCCATCTTGTTGGAATACAAACGGTCAAATTGAAATAACTCTCATCTCAAAGCAGAATTCTTTGAGCAACATTTCTTGCTGAAACAAACAATAAATTAATGCTATTTGCTATATGCTATTTTAAATGAACCCCAGACTCTTAAATCTCTTAATTAAGCAGCAGTAGGATGGCAGAATACTTGAAAATAAATACTAGCAATAAAATTTCATCCCATAGCTAAGTGTAAACATATAATAAGCAAGTTTTGACAGATGGGAGAATAACTGAGTAAAATAACACAGCAATAGTTTACAGTTTCAAATATATTAAAAGAATTTTGTTCTGACATATACATAAAGATAATCCTTGCTGTTTTCAAGCTCTTGAAATGGACCAAAAGTTAACTCTTGTTATTGTTTTTTGTGCAGTTCTTTATGATAATGATGAAGATGATGAGAATAATTGATGAAGGTAATGATCCTTTAGAGAAAAAAAAAACTATAGTAATTGTATAATACATTTTATGAGAATTTACTAATACCACACAAAAGCTTTAAGTCCTCATATAAATACCAGACCAATATGACCATTACATAGTTATAAAATATAAAAATAAGATACAAAAAAATACCATCAAACATGGGAAAGTCACTACAGACAGACTGCCTCATTCCTTTTGTCAGGGATGAAAATGATGATGCTCACTGTTGTTGTTTCTGTTGTTATTGACTCACTAATAAGCACTGTGGATCTGAGCTGAAAGAGCAGGACCATGTCAAAGTCCACGTGCAACGTTTAGAAGAGGCGGGGTTCCGCCTCGCAGCCTGCCCGCTGATCACATGCAGAAAGCATGGTGTTTGTAATTGCCGTGCAACAAGCGGTGCATGGCTGCCGGTTGCCAGAGCGACGTCTGATGCCAGCCGTTCACAATACTGCAGCTTATGGCATATTCTCTCCAAAGAAAATGGAGTCATTCCTCACTTTTTATGAGCGAGAGAGAAAACACGGGTTTCCTCTAACTGAAACGAAGAGCCCGTCACCAGCTCACACAGCCCTCTGAGAGAAAGGCATTCGCTCCTCCCTCAGGACGCTGATAACGATGATGATGATAATGTTGATGATGATGATGGTGATGATGATGATGATGATGGAGGAAACAAGAGCCCTCTTATTCTCGTTGTCTGTGTTCTTTAAATAAAATGTCTCCATCACATTTTGATTTATGGACCAGATTCTCGAGAAAGCCAGGCTATCCCTCCAGTTTACATGGTGGAATTTCTTTTCAATAGTTCTACCTCCTCTAATACTTGCACTCGTGGCTTTTGGGTATGAATTTACAGACATAGATGATGATTTCAGCAAACATGGTGATGATGATAGTGATGGTTATGGTGGCCATAGATGGTGCTGGTTGGGATTTTATTTTGCAAATTGTGAATAAAGCAAAACAGCCCTATTTAGCCTAAGAACTGGGGTATCATATGTTTAAATATTTTATTCACCATTAATTACGCGGTTTAGGAGACCAAAGATGCAACTAAAATGGGATGCTTGGCTGCCACCAGCATATTTTGACAATGATGGGCGGTTTTGAGTTTCAAATTCAAACAGCAGCCCATGTGCTATTAATTCATATGTAGCCCAATTTCATACTGAGATAATACAGAGATGTGGAAAACTGATTGGGCAGGGTCGACGGCAAGGAAACACATCTACTCCCATGCAAAACTGCACAGGGTCGATCGGCATGGATTACTTTTAGGCCTACATCTATTCATCGGCTATTGACAACCTCTCCCTTTTCAGTTTGCATGACTGGAGTTCTCACTAGCGCTGCTAGTGGACAATCAAACCTACACACCCACCTCCAGACACACTCGCATTTCTCATTTCTTACTTCTACTCTAAATTAGATAGCAAGACGTAGTCTCGGAGCTCACAGATCGCATAGAATTAGTTTTAAGCACTAGCGATAGTTAAACAGTAGACCTGAAATTCAACATGGAGTCCCCTCCAGATCCAGCGAGCGACCCGGGCAACAGCGCCTCGGAGCCGGCTACCCCGGTCAGGGAAACCCCGGTAAACCTGGAGACGCTCCGGAAAGCGGACCATCCAGCCCCGGTTCGAAGGCAGACTTGTTCAAGCACCAACAGAGGTAAGAAGACCATATTTCTCATTTTACTGTATGAGAAATATTGATTGATCGAGTAATTTGATCAAACTTCAATTAAATCGCTCCCCCACAAATAACTGCAGACTGTGTAAAATTAATCAACCACAGGCACATATTTATTTTGTATCATCGCGGCTTTTGCCTGTTCGGTATTAGTGCCTCCGTCTGTGTTGTCTGGTACGGTGTTTAGGCTCCACTGACAGCTCAAATCATAGAGGGGTGATATGGTCACAGATGTCACATTCACTCTGACTGTAAGATAAATCAATTACCGAACAACTTAAATGGATGGGCAAACGTTTCATTTCATGCCAGAACAGGCCAGCCTGCGTACTCAAACGCTATATTCTCCAAGTGTCAAAAGTGAACTTTTGGAAACTGCAGTTTATTGATTAGCCCTTTCTCCTTTGTAGGGACGTGTCCTCTGCTATTCTGGATACAACATAAAACGCCGTCTAGTCGGAATTATACATATCCAGCTCATAGATAGAAGCTATTCTTGTGTGCAAAAAGACGCCCCAGCAGCTGGAATTTGTTTAGCGCCAGCTCTTAAATACTGTTGCAAACACGAAGGCAGTGACATTTGCGACTACCACCGAGACGCACATGATCTGACAGTCAAGCTGCAGGCCTTTTTTAGTCAATTAGCCCGTCAAAGTCTGTATTGCTGGGGAAGACTAGTTCATTTTACATGATTTGTCCACGTCCCGTCCATGTTGTACAGTACAGACAGTATTTAACCACACCCCCCTCCAGACTGCCTCCAGTGTAGGCTAACCGGGCTCAGCCAAGTTCAAAGAAATAGCGATTTCTTGGCTTATTCTTACAAGCAGAGTTCATGTTTACAGTACAGTGAGGCGACCACAGTAGATATGACAATTAATTCATTGCACGGTGTGTTTTGTGCAGGCACTCTTCCTTTGCGCAAGGGTATATTTAGAGTGTGATATGGTGAATGTGGAATGTAAGCTGGTTATGTAACAGGTTTAGCCATAAACAGAGGCGCGCAACTGAGAGCAGAAATCATCGCAGATCTTTTCACTTTATACACGAGTTCACCGAGTCCTTCTGATCACCACGATTGTTTAATTTAAAAAATCACTGCGCCGTGGTGGTGGATATTTATATCATTAAAAGGATTCTGTTTCACTTTGTGGGCTGGCAGAGCCCAAGCACTTATGTAACAGCGGAGCAAAGACAGGTAGTTGGGCTTCATAGATTGATTTCTTTTTCACAAGTCTGACTTTGAGACACTCCTAACCTGCTGACCCATATTCACCCCACCCGTTTATGCACAGGATTAAAGTGCGTCTGGGAAAGAGAAAGACAGGAAAAAGAACGCCTTTGGTCTGTTATGTAATGCTGAATGGGTGAAAAACACGTTCAGTGGGACAACCTCTGCTGCTTTAAAGGAGTTTCCCTAGACTGAAACTTTGCTTTTTCAAATCATTTCACTAAGAGTAAGAGCAAGTGTATCGGAGAGATCTTGAAGAAAAGTTTGAGAACTTTTTAAAAAAAATCAAATCATTTTTATTGTTGTTTTTTTTTAGAATTTGTTATTGTCTGGACATTAATTACATTCTTTTCTTGAATGGGTATTATTAAATCCCTAATGGCATGCCTTTCCCTTTTTATTGTATAATTCAAATCTTAGTGTGTATCAACAGCTATCATATTACTTAGTGTATTATGTCATAGGCTAGACCTTAGTCTAAACAAGTCTTGAATAACTAAGGAAGGAACAGACAGTTCAGCTTTTTATCTTATCTTCAGAATCATAAAGTCCTTTAGTTCCTATCTGTAACTTTGACATATGGCTTCACAGTACGAATCACTAACTGTAGTGTGTTCTGGTCTATAGTCTCATGTTCATGGAGTCACATATATGTTTAAAAATTATGCTTAATTGGTCTCACAGTTTATCATATCTAAAAATTCAGTAATGCTAAAAATATTTGATGATGCATATCACTGTGCAGGTGAGCAAAGAGATTTTTAAAATTGTAGTTTTCAGAGAGAAATTTAGACGTAATTGCTTTATTTAATAAAGTGTTCATCGGAAAGTACATGTGTTCTATTAAGAACTAATTGCCTTTGGTTTATTGTGGTGGCGCAGTTGAGCATAGCATCGCTCAAAAAATAAAACAATAAAAGCGGTTTATGGCTCATGGTTGAGTGCCAAACTTGTAAGGCATTTTCAGGATTATAGTGCTACATTCAGACTCTTGCTCTTTAGGACAGCCACAGAAACCAACATCTGAAATACAGCAGACACTTGCTCAAGTGCAGTCTCTTTCTTCACACCAGCTGCATTAGACTTTCTGAAGATGCATATTTCTTATCCTGCATGCAGAGCGTTTACTGTTTTAACCCTGAGTGCTAATACCTTTTAAGTAGAAAGGGCTTACTTCAGCAGAAGCTGTGCTGTAAGACTTGAGTGGGTCAGAGAACAGGCCTTGGAGGGTTGTGGATATCATTACTGGAAAGAAGAAAGGGTGCTATTTTCATATTGCAAGATCCCTCAGTTCGCAAATTTGGAAACAATCAATATTAATGGCTTGGTTATGTAAGTTGATGGTCTCTGCAGAGGCTTGGTTGAAACCTCACAATTGCACAGGGATGCTCTGAAGCTGCAGATCTGATAAGAGCCCTGCTGTCCCCGAACCTCTATGTTAACCTAAGTTGCGTGTTTGAAGTATTTGTGTCTGTGTGTTTTTGTGTTGTTACAGAAATACTACAGTCATTGTAGTTGTTGCAAAAGTACTAGCACACTACATTGAGTGATTAGGATCAGGGTAGGCTGTGTTATGGTAATGACACTGACCACACTAGTCTGTTATTTTCCGGTGCTTTGTATGCTGTGGCTGTAGAAATGCTTGTTCTACTCATTTACAGTGTCTAACAAGTTAGCTGAACACCATTCACCCGCAGCAGGGAGAAAGTGGTGGAACTGATGGCTGGCCATATAAGGCATACGGCTATAACAGTGTATCAGCTGTCATGGCAAATAACATTATGTTGGTTTCATTGCACAGGAACATTGTAAAAGTTGTCACCTGGTAGAGTATAATGTACTTTCCTGCAGCAGGGAATATTGCAGTGCGTTGGGCTTCTCAGTCTGCCTCAGTACAGTATTTTCATTCAAGTACCTGATCCTTTCGTTCAAAATATCTTTTAACTCGCCATACCTTAATATTAAGTGATTTTATAAGTATGTCTATCACAGGGCTGTTTTCTATAGATAAAAGATGTAGGTATTTAAATTGCTTTTTGCTCAGTGGACAACAAATTGAGCTTGACAAAACACTTTTGGTAGCTGAACACTGGCTGATCCCAATTAAAAAAGCACAGTATAAAACTATTTGGTCCTCTCCTCATGAACACATAACTGGACTTTGATCAAACAGCTTTATTTTCAGGGAGCGGAATGAGAGCTGTTGGCTGGAGTGGCAGCATTTATTTAGTGGTTGCTGACAGGGAATGGATGGGCTGCAGGGAAGCAGAGCCCTTTAAAAAGGTTTTACAAAAAAAAAAAAAAAAAATCTCAGAAATCCTGGAGTTGGCATGGGGCTCGCGCACTGCTCAAGTGGACAGCAATGTTAGTGAGATTGTGGTGTTCTAAAATTTGATGAATTAGGGCTCCCTGCCCGCTGGAGAGCATGGAGATACAGGTGTAGGCTTAGTTGTGCTTTCAGCGTAGACTGGTGCAGGAGAGGAACTCCATTAGATGTCTCTTTATTTCTGGCTGGCTGCCTATGACATAATAATGGGTCTCGTTTCGCCCGCATTTCCAGTCCTTACATGTGGGTGAGGTGATGATACCACAAGCTCTCTTGTTGATACCTGTCAGACAGCTTTGTGTTAGCTCAAGGCCTCAAGCACTAGGAGTTTTGTTGTGAAACAAACTGGTTACAATTACCCTATTTAAAGTCAAAGAGTCCGTAATTGACCTAGTCACATATCCTTGGGTGAATCCTCACATGTGCGCTGTTCTTTTACATCTCAACATCTTGCATCTTACGTCTCAACAGTCCACACAATCAGTAATTTGAACTAAAGGAGATGAGGAGTATTTAATTGAATAACCACTCACATATGCCAAGCTGTTGCGCCAACAGTGAAACGTGTTCTTAGTTTAGACTTAGGCATCTCTAACTTTGAAAATCTTCTGTTCTTATGAGGGTCAAAGGTCAAATCCCATTTGAAACAGGCTTATCTAATGAGCGTAGATCTAGAATTTCAATATCAGACCAGGCTTTGTTAATTAGTATTTAAATGAGCACTAATTGAGAATGTGACTTGTCAGATGTACAACTGTTTCTTTGTTTCTCTATCTATCTATCTATCTATCTATCTATCTATCTATCTATCTATCTATCTATCTATATATCCATCCATCCATCCATCCATCCATCCATCTATCCACTGTGGAATGGACGCATGCCTGTAGAGCCTGTGTAAAACATCATTGTTTCTCAGTTTTCCAACATTATTAGCCTGTGTAAACAAATGCTTTTGGTTTATATATGCTTTAGACACACTCAGCTCAAATATCAGTTAAAAAAAAGAAATATGATTGGAAGCTATTTTTTTTCCATTTTGAGGCTAAACTGACTCTTTGTTTTGCAGGTACATTTAGAATGATCTAGTGTTTTTAATTACTCCTTACTTTGAAGTGAATAAATGTGTTTTCACAGATTATCAACTCACAGACATTTTTAATTGTTTTGTTTTTTTCATCATTATCGTTTTTAGCATCCCCTTGTCCTTGTTTGGAGTGGAGGGTTAAAAAAAACAAAAAATCTGCTATATTAAACTACCATTTGGAACATCAAGAACACTGAAGAACAAGTATGAGGGTAGTTTAACTTCATAAATTAACTTTACATAAATTAGCAGAGTAAAGCCTCTTTTTTATAGCTTGCCCCAGCTTTATATAGAATAATAATTTTGTGATTTGCATTATAGTCATTGAAAATTATTTGTGAAATGAGAAAAGAGTAGTGGCCTAATAAGAGTTCAACAACCTGCAGCGGTTGGTGTTGGTTGCAGGGAGGTGTGTGTGTCTGTGTGTGTGTGTTGGGGGTGGGGGTCATGGAAGATTGAACCATCATATCGGTTGGTTTCGGTCTCAGTTTCAGAACCGTTACACCCCTATTATTTACAAACAGATTGCAAATAATGCAGGAATGTATGATTATGTAGATGTGTACTGTATTTGGTACCAAGGAACTTGCATGAAAGGTCCTCTGTTTTTTATTGTATGAAGCTTCTTTGCTGACACATTCTTGGTCACACTCCTAAGACACTGTTAGTTCACTATTACGTGCACCAGGCATGCCATTGCTTTCACTCAGGAATTTTCTGTGAAAACAAGTTCAGCACTTGACCTACAGTATGATTATCACTAAGCCTAAACATCTGGGCCAATAGCTTCAAAGTTCACATGACTGAATTCCATATGCATTATTATTGACATTGTATAAATGTATATTTTCACAAACTAGATCCCATAACGCTCCAATGTGATGCAGAAGACTCAGTTCACCAAGGTTCAAGTTATTTGAATCCACATCCTTTTAATCGGTACTTGAATTGCTTTTTCTTCTCCAAGTGCAGTGGGTGCACAAGGAATTTGACTTGTTTAATTGGTGCTGGCACATTACATGTCAGTTACACATTACAGGATTTATGCTCTAGGTGCAGAACAAAATGTGACAGGAGCTCACGTATAGATCAGACAAACCGTACTGTTTGACAGGAGACGACACACTCCTACGATACAAGTATACATTCAAAGCTGGAGAATTGTTGCAGTGTGGCTGCGTTTAGTTGGTAACCTCCTAAAATCTATTTTCAAGTTTATCGGGTGCAATGTGATGTAAGCCCTAATATTAATTAAAAAAGTTTAGAGACATCAAACTTAACCTAGACCAAATGTGAAAGTTTTATTCTTGCGGGACAGTTTATTTTGGAGTTTGAATCACCAGTGGCTCAACTGGGGCTGGCGAGGAAGTTTCGACTGGTGACAGGCACCAGATTTGATGAGAAATCTCCAGTGGTGAATGATAGCTCAGATCTATGGCCCATTTACAGAAGTTTGTATCTTAGATAGAAAAGTCTGAATAGTAATGACCGGAAATACTCCAGATGCATTATTGGAGGGTGTTAAAGGAGTCTAAATTTAATGCGGTACACTGTGACCTAAGTACGGGTGCTGTAGAGTTGCTTGGCTCTGTGCTGCTCTGATATGGGCCCCTCAGAAGAGGCCTAGAGGGAGAGAGGTGGTGAGCGGGGTCTAAAGGATCACTCCGAGGAATTCTTATGTCACATCTAGGGCCAAGCCTTTCACAGCTCCACCAGTCAGTCTGGAGAATACAAAGCTCTGAGCAGGTAGGTAAGCCCCCTCACGCTGAAACTTTCCAGCACTCAACCAGGGACTTTGACCAGTCATATCACTCCAAACCATCGCTCCTCTGCCCTCAAAAAAAACAACAAAAAAAGCATGTTAGATACATACGAATGGGCCGCTTCCCAATGAAGCTGCGTGTTAAGCCATTCGAGGCCGACTCTTCAACCGGGCTGCACAACCGTGATGTGTTTACACTTGAGCCAAAAAAAAAAAAAAAAAAAAAAAAA
>OMLF01004233.1:2104-12844 GCA_900302615.1 Holocentrus rufus | reverse complement strand
AGTTACAGAGGGCCAATGGACTGGAATAGTTAAACAATACCCATAAGTATTAATCATGTTGAATCACACTTTGTAAAATTATTATCTTGTACTTATTTAAATATCTCACAGTAGTCAGGGATGTATTGTCTGAGGACATGGGTCCTTACTGACCTTCATGTTTGTCCATAAAAATAATTTTAGACCTTCTAAACACAAGTGAAATCAGTATTTTTGCCTGGCTGCTTGTGAAACTGAGGCCATTTGTAAGTGTTTCACAGTCCAACATCTTTTCCACTTTTGCTGAACCATAATACTATAATCTTTGTTAAATAATCTAGCTCCTCATTCATGTTCTCTCATCTGACAGACAACAATAATGAACACAACTCAAAGCTGGTGCTTTACTCATAAAATAATAGAAGATGATCACAATTGTTCCTGCCTCATATGCCATAAAATCATTGTAATATGCCTGTCAAAGACAATTCTACCCCATTGTTACTTTCAGAAAAACAGATTTTGAATATGAATAAGTCACTAATGAATATTTGGTCCGTGCGCGCACGCATGTGTGTGTGTGTGTGTGTGCGTGTGTGTGTGTGTGTATGTGTGTGGATTGATTGCTGTAGAAAGGCGTATAAAGACAGAGAGTGTGCCATGATGGGGCTCAATCAATGCTGCTGTGCTGCTTTCTGGCAGTGATTGAAAGACAGTCACTCTTCACCATGTATGGAACACGAATCATGCTCTCATTCACTGACAAATAATCATGTGTCTTATTAATCAATATTTGCTGCTTTATTTTACTAATGTAGTACTTAAGGAGCAATAATTAACGCCATGCTGGGTTGTTAAAAGCCTATTTTTATGTGACAGACAGAAATAGACATACAGAAATAGGAAGATGGAAGGCTTTGGTTGATGTTGATAGTGGCATATCTCACAAAGTTTCCTCATACATTGTACAATGAACTTAGAAATTATTACGGAAAATGCCTCATAATTGCATGGTAAATTACTATTGCATTCAAGTTGTATCATTAGAAAAAAGAGGTTTTTATTTGAAAATGGTCTTTCTGTTGAGTGGACTTCACAATCAGGTGATTTGTCTGCCTTGTAAAATCTGATGACCTTATTCCAGGGTCCGTCTGTTGACCCTGTTAAATTCAAGCACTGTGAGAAATGTGACAATAGGATGAAAGTCCATAACCAACACAAATTAAAGCATTTCAGAGACATTAACTTCAGATACATTTAGTTATTGCATCCAAGTTGATACAAAACATACATCTTATTCTCTTTCATAAACTCCTGCTGTCTTTTTATGCTGTGTAAGTTTGTTTGGGTTATTGAAAGATAGTAAAAGACAGTTTTTAACTGAGGGAGTATTCATTCTATGTCATCTTGTGTTAAACAAGTATGGCTTGTGATGCTCATTAATTTCTGCTTGCTCCACTTGCGGTGTTTGGGCTCTCTTAGCTGGCTCAATGCCACAGTGTCTTCTGAAAGAGCCACTTCATCTCTGTCAGGGGCAGGTGGAAATTTGCTGCACACTTCTAATTGGACAAAGTGCCTTTCAAACTCCGAGCCATCATACACAGATCAGATTATCAGACAGACCAGGTGTCAACAGAGGTTTTTCACTTACCTCCTCCCCTCATGCTTTCCTCCGCATCTCTCGGTTCACTTTCTCTGCGCTCTTGTCTCCGTCTCTGTCTCTTTTTAAACTCCCTGCCGCCTAGTGGCTCAAGCAATAATAAGCAGTAAGGCCTTGTTTTGCAGATTCATTTTAAAACGAGTGTTCTTGTTCTTGTGCATTTTAGAACTTTTGTTGTATAGTGGAAAGAAACAGCAAAATAAAATATGTCATACAGAACCATGTTGATCAACAGTTTAAGTGATTTAAAAGAAACAAGACAGACAGGTCAGACAGGTCATTCTGAAGCCTAGAAGCCTAATTGGCAAATGCTCAGTTAACTTAAGACTCAAGCATAGAAACATTTGAAACAACAGGAAGGTAGGATCTCAGACTGCAGGCTTGTTCATATGGATCTTAAAGCTCTGCAATATATACTGTATGTGGACCTAACCTAACCCTTGTACCTACTTTAACTGCTTGAAAAGTGTTTGGTAAAATCTTGAGATCAATTCTAAACTTAACAGGCAGTGAAAATATGCCAGAATTAGAATGATGTGATTTCATCTGTGTGTACCAGTTAAAATCCTAATTACTTCATTTTGAACAAGCTTGGAAAGTGAAATGGACTTTTGATTGATGTCAGAATAAAGAGAGTTATAATAGTCTAAATGTGAGGAGATAAAAGCATGAATAACTTTCTCCAGATTACTCAATAAAAAATGCGTCCAATTTCGGAATTGTTCTCAAGACTACACCAGTCTCTTTACCTGTTAATCAAAGTCAGAATCAAAAATTACTCCCAAATATCTGGCAGCTGGCCTCACATTGGCTCACATAGTGCCTAGTTTATTATGAAACAAATAAGATGTGTTGGAAGATGTGTTGGGGATATTTTCCCTTTGCTATTGGACAATTTACAATGAGGAGAGACAGGAGGGAGGATTTGTTTGAAAGGTTGCGTTTGAATCTAACACTTCATATCACTTATGTGCACATTCCTTTAGAGTGTGTAGGTAGTTTCAGTCCTTGGGTTTCAGTGTATTGTTGGCATGGCAAGCAGAGGAAATATTTTCTTTTCAGATGATGTGTTCAAATAGGAGCATGTAAATGGAAAATGAAGTTGGGCCTAAAATTGAACCTTGAGGAACTCCACAGCTGGTGTGTGTTGAAGAAGAGAAGTTCTGTGAGAGGTACTGAGAGGTACTGTATGTGAGCTGAAATAATAGCAATAAGTGATGTACATGTCCTTGATGCAACCCAGAATATTGATGATCAGTCACACTTCTATCCAGACTACTGTGCCAAAGCCTGCAGTAAGATGTAAAGGACTGAAACTGAAATTTGACCAATATACTCTATTATTGGTAACTTAAGTAAGGACTTTTTCTCAACTGTGCATACTGTATTTTTTGATGCATAAAAGGTATTAGTTGAATTGTAATGACTTTGTGGCAGGAATATTGCTGCTACTGTAATAGCTATAGTTGCCAATGCAACACTGATATATATGCAAAAGCCGAAGGATTAATGCATCTGTAAGAGGAAGTTAGAATGGCACTATCTCATTTTATAATAGTAACCTTGCACAGTTTTGAATGTACCTTTTGCATTTTGTGCCTAATAGATGATCGCTAATATAGTTGAATCCAGACATCAGGGAAACATGGCATGAGTCTGGGATACTAGATTGCATATCTTGTCTTAACATCATCAGCACAGATGTATTTCCCTGTGCTTATTTGTTTCTGGGCAAAGGAAAGTGGACAGGAGTGATTGATGGTGGTGTCCCTAGTCAGACAGATAACACCTGATTCTGCCTGCAGGGGGTTAGTCTAGCATGCTCCTCCTCTGCACCTCAGATGCATAGTAGACTGTGTTGAGGGGGTGAACCATTCCTTCACTCAATGCAAATTCAGGGCCACATTCAAAGATGATCCCAGGACGATTGAGCCAGTGTTGCCCCGAGCACTCTGCACCACATGATCCATGCATCAGCCACACCTGGGAGAAACCCACACAGGCATGGGGGTCATTTGTTTAACACAGGTGCATCATGTGTCTCAACACACTCAAACAAGCACACACACAGACACACATGTACACACATGTACCCACACGCTTGAATGCGCGCCCATACGTACACATGCTCGAGTGCACACATTTGTGTGCATGCGCACATATTCAGATACACACACACACAGTATTAATGATACTGTGTGTGCCCTGTTGACACAGGTCTGCATATGAACATGTGTTTATACACTCGAAATATATTTGCAGTACAAGACCTTTTGTTATGACCTGTGGTTTCATCTGATGTATTTTTTCTTCATTGTGCAAGCCGTTATAAATATTACCTAGGAACAAAATGGCAGTTATTTACTTTTCAGAACTTTCATCTAACAGTTTTATATAATTGGGGATTAAGAGCAAATGCACCAAACTGATATCTTGAATCAGAATCTCATCCAGTCTTTGCAAATTTTGATGTATTTGTGTCAGTTGTAGTTTTACCCATCAACCTCAAATCCATTTATTTATTCACTTATTAAATTTTCTCCCTCCAATTCATTTATGCAAACTGATGTAAAAAAGTACTTGCCATAAACACGTCATCCCCCACCTATGGGAATGTGGAACATGGTTTGAAAGCAGCTGGGTAGCAGTCATGTCTGCAGTCTGAAATTACTTCATACTGGAGACCAAAAGCCATCAAACAGCTAATTGTAATGTCTGCAATGCAAGTGCTTTGAGGGGTGGCAACAGTAGAGCTAATTATAATACAACTAATTTAATCAGGCACTTAAAGAAATACCATGTGAAGGAGTACAATGAGCTCTCAGAGATAGTAGCTCAGAAGACGTCTGCACCCAAGCAGCAAACATTAGCGGATGCACAGCTATTCATTTCTATAAAAAATGTTTTTCAAATAAT
Organism: Holocentrus rufus; assembly: GCA_900302615.1. Lineage (NCBI taxonomy): Eukaryota > Metazoa > Chordata > Actinopteri > Holocentriformes > Holocentridae > Holocentrus > Holocentrus rufus. The sequence continues at coordinate 8,289 of OMLF01004233.1, read as the reverse complement.
TACAAAAATATCAGATTAGTACTTGGTATCGGCAGATGCTCAGTGTTTAATAACCCAGATAACCCCGGGATCGGGCCATACAGCGCGCAATTCTTTTGATTTTCATTTTTGAACAAATGCATTATGCCAATTAGAATGTGCCAACCAATTCAGAATGCATGTCTCATTCTCATAAGTGAGTGGTTCTTATTTTGAATAAGCTTTGGTTATGAAATTAAATTTTTAATGTAACATTTCATCCTTCCTAATCACCTCTATTGCTGAGCTGGTGAGAGAAATAAGTACTATATTTGAACCATGAAGTAAAAATAAAAAAATACTGCTCTCCGTTTTGGCATGATGCTTGATTGTACCCTGTTTCTTGTTTCATGGATATGGGAGACGTTTTAAAAAAATCTGCTCTCATTTGAAGCTTTGTCGTTGTAATGTAATATCTTATGATCCCCATGTATCAAAGTATCCTGCTATATCCTCAAATAGATATATAATAAAAGTATTTTTCTTTTTTTTATTCAATAACAAGGCATACAGCACAGATTCTCAGTGTGTGAAGCAGATGGTGAAAGGCTAGTGTATAATAGAGCTCAATATTAACTGTAGAGCATGCTGGGAATGTTGGTGGATGGCACACAGCAGAGTAAAAGAGAAGCAATGACCTTCTGTCCCATCATTTACCCCCTCATGCCCCCCATACTGCTCTCAAATTACTTTGTTTTAGCCAATTAAAGCAGCCGGCTGGGCATCAAGCAGCCTGCCATTTTTCGCTCACCTGGACCCATGTGACATTATCTCTCTGTCATCGGGAGAGATGGGTGTCGGTGGGAATCTCCAGCGTGGCACGGTGCCACCTTAGACCCCTCAGTGTTCACTGAGATTAATGCAATGATCCTGCCTCCAACTTGCAAGAATCTCAGTGCGCTCTGTCACCTCCTCCCAAGTGATGCGGCTGTAGGACCGCACTCACGTCCTCAATGAAAACCAATGAATGAATGGATTCGTGTGGGCCTGCTAGACTCCAAAGTAGACTATGAATAATGTGCGTCTAAGGATAAGTTATAATTCGTGAATTATCTCTAGTGCAAGAATTGATCAGCTCCTATATGCGCAAGAATCTATTGTCCTTAACTTGCCTTGTTGCTGATCAAGATACCATATGCTGAGATGTGGTTGTCTATCCAAATCCTTTAATGGCTCGATAATAGAAAGAAAGACGGCAGACACCACAATACCATGGCATGGGATGAGTGAAGGACTGGGGTGTGTGGTGTTTAACAGCCATACGAGCACAGATTATGTGCTTGAAGGGGCTGAGCTGAGTGCCAGCAGTGACAGTTGGGCTGGGAATTGAGTGTGCCTGGGACGTGCGGCTTGACTCTGCTCGGAAACACCACTGGGTCCAGGGCTCATCTCTGTAGTCCTCCGCCTCCCTCCTCCCACAGAGGCATTGTGGCCTGCCGTTTGCTCCGCTCCACTGGGGGAATGGACGGGCCCCTGCTCCCACTTGATGAGCACTCACTAATGGCTGCTTCTTTGAAAGCTGACGGGCCTGTTTGAGGAGGAGTGTCTTTTACTTCCCTCCAGCTTGGCTTGGCTGGGCATTCGTCAGGCTGCCTGGCTTTGCTGTCCTGCCCACATGATGGTCCGCCAAGGGGCTGAAACGTCTGTCATTTGTTTTACTTTCAAATAAAAGTTGATGATTTACCAATAAAAAGTAAAAATAGTCTTTTGATGATGTCCGGAGGCATATGGAGAAAGCGTTGCAATAGCAATACTTTCAGCACTTTGTCAGGCTGAAATAACAAAAGAGATTTACAAAAGACTTTTGCATTTTTTGTATCTTCTGTGATAGAGTATAATATGTCCATAACTTTTGTGTAAAGGGCACAAGTGGATATTTAACTAGCAATAGATTATTTGTAAATTATAACATTGGACATATATGTTTTAATGATAGCTTTCAGCGTTTGGAAGGTAGATATTCAGTCTGGCAGTGCCTCAAAGTTTCATTACAGTAATGTTAACAAGCTCTTTGTTGATTCTTTATCAGTTGATTCTAGATTCTGATTGATTTTTGATTCAGATTCTTTATCAGTGCATGTTAATTGCTTGTCAGACAGCACCGTGAAGGCATCATGAAAGAAAAGAGAAACAATTCTATCCCCCTCATTCATGTTTTACATATGAAAAGGCAGCTTTATTGCACCACTGCACAAAGAGGACTTCAGCAGCAATGCCGAACGTGCATTTCTTGAACATAAGTTAGTTAAAACTGGAAGAGTCTGTTAGGACAAAATAAGCATCTGCATTTTAAATCAGGCCCTCTTGGTAGTTTTCATTTTTCATATTAATCCTCTGTAGGTCAGAAATATAAATATACACAAACCAAGAAGGATGACATGAACATCCAAGCAGAGAGGAAACCAGTGTGAGTCTTGGATATGTTGAGTGAGCTGGTATTTTCATAAGGAACACAACAAGATATCAGTCGCTAGAAAGGCATTACTTATAAATGGGTTGTACAGTAGATGGGTCAGGTACACTGCCAGTTATCTGGTTAGTTGTCTTGCTCGTACCCTTGACCACTGGCCTATCTGTGAGTTAGACCAGGAGGCTTTTAACCCCAGAGGGAGCTGTTGTTCCTGTTGCCCTCCTCTTTACTGGCATACCAGTCTCCAGCTTCTGGAGACTCCATTAGGAAGTTGGAGTTGTCCTTGGAAATCTCCTCTCTGTAACTTCTCCTGTCTTCGCACTCCCTCTCCCTCTCCCACTCTCTCTTTCACGTGCACTCTTTTTTCCCCACTTGAAACTAGGGCGAAGGTCAGAATGGCGAATTTGATATAAGAGCTGACGTGCTTCCATGGAGCACCTTGTCAGCTCAAAACAATAGGTTTGCCGGAACTGTTATGCCGAATAAAGAATGTTCGCATATTCCCAGAGAAATGTCCTCCACTAGTCATTCCCAAAAGAGATGAGAACATTTGTCTGCATACATTTTTATCGGTCTTGGCCCAGCAGAAAATGGGGGGTGAAGCAAAATGAATTCATTTAACGTGTGAGCAACTAAGAGTTATTTCACCTGGGAGATTGAAAAAGTCATCCAATTTGCATGTCAGAATCTTTATCCTTGTGTTATTTTATTTGGCTATTAAATGGTCAAAAATATTCCTATACCGCGCATCTGCCTGAGCCGAGCTGGTGCTACAGAATGTGCTTTGTTGAGCTTAGTTTTGATGTAGATTTAAGCTCTTGTTCTAACCCATTGCATAATGTTGCAGCTCTTAGGCTGAACATAAAGACTGTGAAGAAGTAACAGATGTTAGTAGTTGCATAATAGCAAGGAAGAGGCAGCCGGCTGTGATGTTGTACAGTGGTGTGATCAAAAGGTTTTAATTTGATCTGACCTCCGTGTCTCAGTGGTCTCCCTAAGCTGCCTCTTGGTGGGAGCTGACAAAACATGGGCTCTCATCACCGCACAGGTCTGGGGTTGAATGGACACTAGAGCCAGCAAGATCCAAATACCCAGCTCCCACAAGAGCTCACGCTGTATCGTTCAGTACGTTCTCTTACTGCTAATTAAACAGCAGAACTAATGAGAACACAACATGTCAATAAATCAGGTTAGCTTTCCTGTTAAGGAAAGCAAAGGCTGTGGCCATTTACATGTGTAAACATGATTTAATGGTAAGTTGAGGAAAAAAAAAAAGAAAAAGTTTAATGTTAATGTAACAGCTTTATTCATTCCCACTGATTGTTAACGATCTCTCACCAACCAGTCGTACCAGATAGTTTTCATCTCAAATTTAATTCATTTGGATATGACATTTTAATTGGAACACTATTCCCATTAATTGGACAAATTAGAGAACGTCTGTTGGGGGAAAGGTAGTCTCCGGGAGAGGATGATTTGGAATTCACAATTTAGAATTAAAAATCAGCTGCTCTGCTTTGTTTGTGTGGCAGCCAGTTTGCGGCAGTGCGCGCAGGCAGCGCCAGTGCTCAAGGTCTCAGCGGCACTCAGGGCTCACATTGTCTTCATTAAAAGCGATTAAGGAATAGGTCAATTTAGTCTGCTTGGCTGGTTGGAGCCTTGCATTTCCTCCCTATGAAATGTCTTTGTCTTCATCTGTCCAGGCTCTGTGGGTTTGGTTAGTCACTCAAGCAGCAAATATGAACCGTCACTATTTTCTGCATGTTTGCATGTCTGATTGGATGTCTAAGTGAGCCATGACACTATCTTTTAAACGCTGATTTGTTTTTATTTATGTGTGAACGTATGTGTGCACATGTGTGCATGTGCATGCATGTGTTTGAGTTTTCATGCTCCCGTGCTCTGTTTCAGTATGTGTGCTGTCTGGGTGCTGATGAGGTGCTGCCTGATTAGCAATGAAAAGCACTGTTCACCCTGCAGCTTGAACGACTGTGAGCAATTAATTATGGTAATAAAAATCACCTCAAAATTAGTGTTGTTGATTTCAGAAGCATATGTGGATACAGAAATGTTCCCCATATCAAACACTATGTTCTTGTCATATTCCTGGTACAATGAACGCTGTTACTGTGTGGATAAATAGAGTTCTTTCTACTCTTGTCTGTTAAATAATTCAGGATTTGTAGTAGAGTTATTACTTAGTTATTACACTTGTAGATATTGTTTGTGCAAGTCTGTTCATTGTTGTTTTATAGGCAGCACGTACCATTGTAAGACCTTTGGAATCATAGTCCAAAGACACAATTGACTCTCAGAAGCCATAAAATGTGGTCAGTGAGTTAAGGTGGACAGGCAATTTGGCCATTTGGTTTGAGAGAAAAAGTGGTGCCAGGAGGAACCAGGTGTAGATGAATGTTGCCCATATGTCATCAAATTATATTGTCTATTCATCCAACATGTAGCAGAGAAAATGCTCTATTCCAAGAAATTACCGGTGCATTATTTTCTCCATATTTCCATTGTTCTGCGGCATCAAAGACATATGTATGTAACAAAAAGGATGGGAAATCTCTGTTGCCGCGATGCCAGTATTTGTATTACAACTTTACGAAAAGGAGCCCATTGAAATTCCAACCCATTGTGTTCCACCCTATTGAGATCAGACGGTTTCTGGGCTAGCAGATCATTGTGTGTCCACAGACACCATGAACACCTGTCACCATGGTGCTGGATGCTCAGTTTGAGGCTTGAAAAATAAAGTACACTTTTGAAGCGCTGGTGCCATTCAGCGGTGCTTTCAAATCAAGTCAGTGTTACAATTGTTGACCAACCGTGTTACTCACACAGAGTCTGTATTCCTCAGTTAATACTCTACGGCGAGAACCCTGGAAAATATTTTTCCTTTGAACACTGCCCAGGTGCTTCCTACATCAAGGCAGGGAGGTGAGAAATGAAGAAAGAGGGTCTTTCGGGATCTTGGGATGTACTGTAGTGACCATGCAAAGTGGTTGAGAGCCCTAATTGGAGCTCTCTGTAGTGAAATGTGGAGGGAAAGTCGAGGATAGGGTGTAAGGAGGAAAGAGAGAGAGGCAGACAGAGGGGGCTCCTAGATACTGGGGCCAGGGGGAAAAAGTTCCCCCATGCTTGTCAGAGTTTGAGCAAGTTCAGAATTGATGGAGCCCACAGGCAGCACTGCTAATTTTAGTTGAAATCACCTAAGTGGTTTGGCTAATTTATCCATGCTCCTCGGCCTCAGCCCCTGGTTTCTGGCTCTCCCCTGCCTCCCCCTCCCTCCCAGATATATCCACAAAGCGTGAAGGTACCAGGAGGTGACAGTGGGAACAGAAGGGTATTTTGTGCCCAGCTGATTTGCGGAGCACTGGGTAGTTTCAACCTGTGTTGTACATTTGGATACTGTTTGACCCTTAAAAACAATCCAGGCTCAATGATGTATTCTGTACGATGGTTTATGCCATTCCTTGTTTAACGGAACAGGTAAAATAAAATTTACTCTTCAAATAAGGAAATTGGAAACAAGGACTGACCGTTAGATATTTATTATTTCACATTCCTGATATTTCTTTATTGTATTATTATTTTTGGAGGGTATTTCTGCTTTATTGGACAGTGATAGTACAGAGAGACAGGAAAAACAGAGGAGAGTGAGGGGGGATGACATGCAACAAAGGGCCCAGACCAGAATCGAAACCGGGCCCCTGCAAAAAGGACAGGCCTGAACAGTATGGTGTAGATCCAC